>PVJI01029774.1:0-14917 GCA_004026765.1 Micronycteris hirsuta
TTTTTTTTTTTTTGAGGTGATGAAAATGTTCTAAAATTGATTTTGGTGATGGTTGCACATATCTGTGAATTTACAAAACCATTGAATTGTGTGCTTTAAAAGGCTGAGTCATATGGCATGTGAATTATATGTCAATAACACTGTTATTTAAGAAAATAGTCTGGTTGATTTTGCCACAAATTACAAGCCTCGTGGAACTGGGCTGAAAAAATTAACACATGTTTCTTATAAGTTATGGCAGTTCTACCATATTTGGAAGAAGATAGGCCAACATGTCATCCCTGTCATACTGTCTGAAACCAGGAATAGAAATGTACTCTAAAAGCTGGCTGAAAACTCTTTGGTTATTCTACATGAGACAACCAGAATAAAGTCTCCAATTCTCACCCCTCTGCTGTCTTTCCATAGCTGGAAGAAAAAAACAGGGTAGGGACTGGGAGTGGGTGGAGGTGACATAGTGTGGCAAGAATTTTGAATTACAAGCATAATCGCACGTGAATTCCAGACAGGAAAAGTATATCTCCCAGAAAGATTTAAAAATCTGATTGGATTTTGATGTTAGCTCTGTCTTTCTCATGTGAAAGCAACAGATGAATATACTCAGAGATTAATGCATAAGAATCAGGGGCAGATCCAGGCTCTGTGGAGTCCAAAATTAAAACAATTTGTGGAACTTCGTTAGAATACGTAGCACTATGAATTCAACTTTAGGGACAGGGTGTTGGGAGGGGCACTGCAAGTGAGAAGACTTGAGGCTTAAACTTCTGAGTGTCATGCTAAAGCCACCTCTGATTTAAACCTACACTGTACTCACTCCCTCTTGAAACAAATGACTTGGAGGTAAAGTCTGTTTAGTTGACTAAAAGATGAAACAAACAAAAAAAGATAAAAACTAGAGACCGAAAGCATTAGCTATAAGCACTAAAGACAGTTAAAGTTGTAGAAACAATCACAAATATGGTTGCTAAACTCAAGGCAAATGTGAAACAGCACTTGAAAATTAACATGTGTACACCTAGAAAAACTATGAAGTGACAGTAATCTCCATTTCAAACTCCTGATTATATTAAAGAAGTTGGTTGGGTGGTGGAAAGCGGTGGGGGAAATGTGAGACCATTGTTCTTGAACAACAATAAAAAAAAAGAAAGAAGGTTGGGATTTGAGGTGAAAGTATACAGAGTAATAATGAAGAAGTAAAAATAATTTAAATTTTATTTTATTTTCTCCACACCATTTATTCACGATCAAAAGAATAATAAAACTTTCATTTTCTTTTTTTTACTGTAAATTGCTTTTATTTTTTAAACTTATTTTTAAAATTGTTTTAGAGCTTAAATAGAAGTTGTGGGCCGGAGGAGGGTAAGTCAAAAAGCATCTTCAAAAATTTCAAACTTTAGAGTAAAATAATATAGACTGGAAAATAACTCTTTAAACATAAAAGGCAAGCCCTAATAAAATAAAAAGATTATATACCTGTCAAATTACTGATATAGTTAAGATTAAAGAAAGTTTTGGGTTAAAAAGTAAAAATTATCCCTGGCTGGTATAGCTCAGTGGATTGAGCACAGGCTGTGAACCAAAGGGTCGCCGGTTCGGTTCCCAGTCAGGGCACATGCCTAGGTTGCAGGCCAGGTCCCCAGGTGGGCCACGTGAGATGCAACCACACATTGATATTCCTCCCCATCTCTTTCTCCCTCCATTCCCTTCTGTCTAAAAATAAATAAATAAAATCTTAAAAAAAAAAGTAAAAATCAGCTACATACAACTTACAAGAGATACAGTGAAAACAGACCCACACGTAACTGTTACAAATAAAAGGGTGTCACAGCTACGGTAGAGCGTCTGCTGCTTCCTCAAAAAGTTAAACATAGAACTTTGTATGTTCTGTGTGACCCACAATTCCACTTCTAGGTTCACACCCCAAACATTGAAAGCAGGGTTTCACACAGATCTGTGCACTAGTGTACTGAGCAGCACAATTCACAATCGCCAAAAGGTGGAAACAACCTAAGTGTACATTGACAGATGTATGGATAAACAAATTATAAACATACATGCAATGGAATTTTATTCCTCCATAAAAAGAAATAAAATTTTGATATATGCTATATCATGGATGACCGCCCAAAACATGCTAAGTGAAATAGGCACAAGAAGACAAGTATTGTATTATTCTATGTGTATGAGACACCTACAAGAGACAAATTCATAGACACAGAAAGTAGAATAAAGATTGCCAGGGGCCGGATGGAGAGAAGAACGGGAGTTAGTGTTTAATGTGGACAGAGTTTCTGTTGGGAAGATGAAAAGCTCTGGAGATGGAAGGTGGTGATTGATGGTTGACAACAATGCGAATGCACTTAATACCAATGACTTACACACTTTAAAAAGGTTAAAATGATACATTTTATGTTATGCATTTCTTACCCAATAGGAAAATGAAACAAAACAATAAGCAATGATATTTACGGTGTACTAAAACCAAAAGATATAAGGGACAATGATATTAATTTGAGACCAGGGAAAACTCAAACTGCATCAAACAATAAAAAGTGCCACTGATAAAATGTATAATACACAAAGAAGATGTAATCACTACCATTAAATGTGCAATTTCCTCTTTATACAAATTATTTCATTTAATCTTTCAATAAATACAACAGAAAAGTGAGCCTTACCATCCTAGGTTATAAAAGAGGGAACTGAAGCTCAGAGAATTCGAGCAACTTGCCATGGTCACACATGGGCAGCAAACAGTGGAATGAACTTCTCGTACATGAATGACACAGTACCAAACATACATAGGAAAATTTGTTTTAAAAAGTACACAAAAAATTTGACAAAACCAACCAGTGTAACACGTTTTAACATATTATATTAGCCTTGACAGATCAATTTATAAGATAGAAACAGATCAACTCCATAAGAAATACATAAAATATAATAAGCCAGGCAGTGAAAGACAAATACCATATGATCTCACCTATAAGTGGAACCTAATCAAGAGAACAAACAAGCAAGCAAAATATAACCAGAAACACTGAAATTAAGAACAAACTGACAGTAACCAGAGGGGAGGTGGGAGGAGATAACGGGGAAAGCAGGGGAAGGGTCAAGTCGAGGAACACGTAAAAGGACCCATGGGCAAAGCCAATGGTGAGAGGGGGGATTGGATGTGTGGAGGCTGGTTAGGGCAGGTGAGGGTAATGGGGAAAAATGGGGACAATTGTAATTGAACAACAATAAAAAAATTTTTTAAAGGAGTGATATAGGTAAAAGTATGCTTTCTTTTATCATGATATGATAAAATTATAAAGTAATAAGAAAATATTGGTTAAAAAACTAATTAGAAATCCCTAAGAACACTGTTCCAAATAACAAGTGATAAAATAGGATATATTGCCATAAATAATTATTTAGAAAAAATAAGGAAAAATGTAAGTAAATATTATGACCAAATTTCCAAATTTCAGCACCAAATTTCAGCTGCAGCTTTCAGCTATGGCACAAATCTGCTATTCTGCTTCAGTTTTGCCCTTGGGCATAAGGAAGTCCAGATAGCTGAATTATCCTTCATTTTCAGTTACCCTTAACTTGATAATAATCAATGACCATGTGACCCAATTTCTAATCAGAACATCAATTTATAATAAGACATACCAGTTCAGTTCACTCACTTAATGAAACTTAGATAAAACTTTTTATATACTGTATTGGTTGAAATTCTATCAGTCAGTTAAAATAAATTTATATTTGCTACTCAAGAGTAACATGCTATAACTTATAATGTCTGTGAAAACTATTAACATATGTACAAGGATTAAAAGAATTCTCAAATAGTCAAATACATAGAGAACAAGCCTGGCAATTGAAACAATTGCATAAGACAGCGTGCTAGGTATATAACTTGGGGAAAAACACTACTTCTTTTCTAGCCAACCCACTTTATAAAATTTTTAATAAATAAAACAGAATAATGAAGATTAGAGTATAAGCCTTTTATATGTAAGTTGTTTTGTACTAGTGTTTATAGTATTTAATAATATTATATTTAATATAATAGTTATTCTGTTCTATGTTTATATATTATATTATATATTTATTTATTTACATATTATATTATATATTTAAATACATAAATATTATATATTTAAAATTATATTTACTATAATATTTAATAAAATCGATTACATTTAATATAATATTTAATAAATATAATGTTTAAATATTATAAACACTAGTGCAAATTCATTTTAAATTCCATTTAGGCCATAAGTCAACAGAAAATCTTATTTGGCCATTCAGCACATCTTATGAAGATGAATTAAAAGCAGAACATCCACTTTGTTGCCTTAGACTTTCCCAAGGAGGAAAGGCACTTAAGTTATGTACAATATCACACATGATAAATCATATTTGAACCAGAGGTAATAAAGAATATCAGAGATGAAGAAAAAAAAGAAAGTGTTAGAGCAAAATGATGTACCCACCCACAAATCTCTATCCCTTTTCTGGAATCATGTGAAAGTGTCTATTTTGTATCACAAACATGCATGGCAACGACTGAAGAGCAAACCTGTGGCTGACAGGGCTGAGAAATAATTGTGCTTGCACTAGAATGTCATCATCAAAATATATCAACACTAAAATGTATAATAAAGTTCTACTAATAGAAAATATTACAATGTACAGTTCAGTGGTTCTTGTTTTTTCCAATTTATTACTAGTACACTCCTTCAACGCCCCTGGTCACACCCCTAATATGCCCGTCCCTACTTTCTGTGGCTGTGTTGGGAGGCACTTGTCTTCTCTTTTTTTTCCTCTTCTATCTTTTCTCCAGTGTGGCAATTGGGCAGAAAACTACCAGCCTGTAAGAAAAATCCCAGGGCAGGTGCCAAAAGGAGAAGAGAAAGATCAAGAAGTTGAAAACTTATTTGAACAAAAAATGAAAGAAAACATCCCCAATCTGGCAAAGGAACTAGACACGCAAGTCCAGGAAGCTCAGAGAGTACCAAAGAAGTTGAATCCAAGAAGAAACACAACAAGACATGTCATAATTAAATTACCCAAGATTAAAGATAAGGAGAGAATCTTAGAAGCAGCAAGAGAAAAGGAGACAGTTACCTACAAAGGAGTGCCCATAAGACTGTCAGCTGATTTCTCAAAAGAAATCTTACAGGCAAGAAGGGGCTGGAGAGAAGTATTCAAAGTCATGAAAGGCAAGGACCTACATCCAAGATGACTCTATCCATTAAAGGTTTCATTTAGAATGGAAGGGCAGATAAAGTACTTCCCAGATAAGGTTAAGTTAAAGGAGTTCATTATCACCAAGCCCTTATTACATGAAATGTTAAAAGGACTTATCTAAGAAAAATATCAAAACTAGGAACAGTAAAATGACAACAAACTCACAACCATCAATAACTGAACCTAAAAAACAAAAACTAAGCAAATAACTAGAACAGGAACAGAATCACTGAAATGGAGATCACATGGATGGTTATCAGTGGGAAGGGCGAGGGGGAAGACGGGGAATAAGAACCATAAATGGTAGATACAAAATAGATGGGGGGAGGTTAAGAATATATAGGGAATGAAGAAGAATATATAGGAAACGGAAAAAGGTATAGGGAATAAGAAGCATAAAGGGTACAGGGAATGAGAAGCATAAGAATATATAGGAAATGGAAAAAAGGACAGGGAATAAAAAGCATAAATGGTAGGTACAAAAGAAACAGGGGAAGGTTAAGAATAGTACAGGAAATGGAGAAGCCAAATTATTTACATGTACAACCCATGGACATGAACTAAGGGGGGGGAGTGAAATTCATGAGGCAGGGGGGCTGCAGGGCAGAGGTGGGTAAAAGGGAGAAAAAAATGAGACAACTGTAGTAGCATAATCAATAAAATATACTTAAAAAAAAAAAAGAAAAAGAAAAATCCCAGGGCAGACAGCCTAGGCCAGCTTAATGCTAGCGGCTGGGACAAATGTGCTCTGTCTCCTATCTCCTTTTCTTCTGGATCAGTGAAGTGGGCCAGGAGACACTTACTCTGGTTCTATCCAATCTCAATTATATAGAAGACAGCCCTGCAGTCCCAACCCAGCCCAGCCTACTGCCGTTCAACCCTGCAGAGCCAAGTTAAAGTCCCAGCTGAAATTAAATTTTGCTTTCCATTGTTTCATGTTGCTATTGTTCCCTGTTCTTAAATTTCCCTTGGAGTTCCTCCAGAAAAGAGGGCTGATGAGCCAAGGCCGGATTTGGAGATTTTTACATTTCCTGGCCAAATAATATATTTTAAAAAATCATAAAAACCAACTCCCTGGTCTTTTTCCAATTTCTAAAAATAATCAGAACATTCACTAAAATTGTAAGAGGAGTGTCTATATAACTACATGCTTACATGTTCAATAAACTTGAAATAGAAAACATTTTGGGGGAAAAAAGGGTGATCCATATCGATGAAATTTTGAACAAATGAAATATCAAGACAGAAATTTAGAGAATCATCAAAGAATCCTCCCAATAGGTTCTGATATTTCTACTGGTGAATTTTATTCAACTCATACAGAAAAAAAAATCTTTATAGGAAGTATAGCATATTTAGTATAACATAAATAAATGGCCTCTAAAGCAAATATAAAATTATTATTATTAACAGATTGATCTGTCTATTGTTAATAAAATTAACTTCAGTTTCCGTGAAGTCTAGTCCTTAATATTAAGTTGAGGGTTCTTTCCCGGATGATTGTGTTTACCCATGTAAATGCTGGTGGTTTTCAGGTACAAAATAAAGCATCATGGTCCTTTAAAGAAGGACAGCAGCCAATTACAGTCGGGGTTCTAGGGAGTCAATATTTTTCAGCAAGCAGGGGCTTTGACCAATAAGTCATTCTTACCAGGGAGAAGTTACAATCCTGAGAAAATTTTATTTTCAGTATCAGAGTCTCTATTTCAGAATATCATACAAATGTCCTTTGTAGAATGCTCATGTAAATGAGAAAGTAAACCACCCAAGAAAGTCATCTCCTTTGAGATGGAAGGGCAAGGAAACATTATAGACACTAAAATGGAGTGCAAGCAGGGGTCCCCAGATTATTAAAACCTAATGTTCACATGTCACATGGCTGCTCTCTAGCAAGGGACACCAGCCATTGCAGAAGGCTTAGAGCCATGGAGGAGGTACCAGGAGTACCGCAGAAGGGTCACTACGGATAGAGTCTCAGCTGACCTGTCACAGGAAAGGAAAACCAGCCTCAAGGTCATGAATCAAATGATCAAATGAACCAAGAACATAAAAGTCAAAAGTCATGAAATGTCTCACTCCAGGTTGCAGCGGAGTCTGGTCTATGAGATAACACCACTGTTCCTATCCTCCCACTCCCTCCAGATGCTGCTGCACTGAGGTTGAGGGGCAGGAGCTGGGCTTGAAAGACTCTAGTTTTTCTCTATAGTTTGGCACTCTAAGATAGTTTAATAAAGCTAATTAATTATCTTAAACCATGAAATACTTAAAAATATGCCTTAAGTTAAAGTATCTGTTAATGGCACTGCATTAGTCATTCTGCAAGTATGTATTAAGGACCTTCTATGTATTTATTTGTTTAGAGACAAATAAGCAATAGTTATCCACAAGTGGAAGAGGTAAAGGAAGAATGAACAGACTAGTCTAATTTACTATGCTGAGCGCTATGATAGAAGTAAGCATAAAGAAGAAAAAAAGAGAGCCATGTGATCCAGCCATAGGAGTTGTCATGCATTCTGAAGGAAGACCACGAGTTAGCTAGAAGTGGGTAAGGGAATATTTGAGGTGAAAAAAAAAATGACAGAATACATCAAACACCTGAGAACCCAGAGGAGCAAGCAGACCAGCCTCTTCTGTGGTGCGTGAGGCAAAGAAAGGAACACTAAGTATTGTAGTTTGTCTGAAGCATAAAGTGCTTGGCAGTGTGTCAAGAGAAAAGACCGGAGGAATAGACAAAGTGGACAAGCCAGGTCATGGGAGGCCACATATTCTGTGTATGGAAGTTTGGTCATCTTCACTAATAATTTTTGTTTGAATGAACACAAAGAGTGATTTCTACCTGTGGCCATAATAGAGTACCTACTGTCAGACTAGCCTTCCCACTGTAAACAATTATAAAAATGGACAAAATAAATGAAGCAACTGTCTTCTGGCATTGGACACAAGACACAAGGTATCACAAGAATGTAATCCCTGAGAGAAGGGTAATACCTAGGAAATGCCCTTTGATTGCTCTGGCTGTTTAACAAGGGAAATTTCCTGATCATGGTGCAGAGAGCTGGAACCCAGAGTGCATGGCAGTTTCCCTGATCTGAGGAGGCAGAGACGATCAGCGTTTGGAGCTGTTAAAGTTGCTGGAATCTATGAGGGAAGGGCACAAAGAAGAGGGAGTTACTCAGGGTTTGGAGGACATGTGTGGGTGAAAATCTCTGACCGAGTTCCCTGTGGGTCCTTTGTCAAGGGGTAGGCTGCACATATACTGGGTCATACTACACGAGACTTACAAGAGAATAGCTGTTATGTGGTCGAACAACACAGACTTAGCAAAACTGACTCAATGAGATGGATTCCAAGATGGCTACAAAGTAGGTAGAAGCTACATTCACCTTCTCCTGGCACCAAACCAGATTTACAGCTAAATTATAGAGCAATCAACCTAAATAACCAACTGAAGGCTAGCTGAACAGATTATAACCAAGGACTTACTGAAGAAGCCACGTAGAGACTGGTAAAAAAGGCAGAGACATGGAAAGGTCTAGGCTCCGCACCTGCATGTGGTAGCTGAGAATCTGAAGGAATATCTTGGCTGCAAAAGTTCCCCCTGAGGAGCATGGGTTCTCAACCCCATGCCTAGATCCCCAACCCAGAGCACCAGAGCTGGGAAGAGCCCACATAGCATCTAGTGGTGAAAATCAGCAGAGATCCAGTCTGCCTGGGAGAGAAGGTGCCTGCTAGAAACCCAGATGCCATCTTTTCAGGGTGGAGCACTCCTACTCTTATAACACCAGACTGGGGAGTGAACTGCCTGGTCCTCCAACTACTGGTGACACCACTCTGCTGAGCTTGAGTCCCACAGAAAAGTCTGCTGACTGCACCCAACAGGGACCACTGGTGCACTCTTTATCTGGAGAAGCTCTTGGCAGAGACTCAGACAATAATTGAGCTGGGTAGCTTTGGAACAGGGGCCACTCTTCCCCACCTCGTGTGCACAGCCAGCACTCCCCCAACCAACCTGTTGATTAACTTGGCCTATCCTTCAACTCGGTGGCCCCCCCCTGCTAAGCTCAGTCCCACAGGAAGATAAGAGTGCTATGCGGAGCTCGGGCCTTAGGAGCCCATCTCCCTGAGAGGCTCCTGTCTGAGACTCAGACTGGTGCTGTGTTCTGTGACTAAGGCTGCTGGAGGAACACTTACCCCTGTGAGCTCAACTTGTGCCACTCCCTTAGTGGGAGACTCATTTGACTTGCCCCTCCAACTCCCGGAGGCTCCATCCTGCTGAGCTCAGTCCCACGGTGCTATTGGAGTTCTGTGCAGAGCTGGGACCTTCAGAGCACATCTCCCTGAGAGGATCTTGTCTGGGACTCAGATGGGCACTGGGTTGTGCAGTTATGGCTAAGGGGGGGGTCATTCTTACTCCCTGTGAGCTCAGCCTGCTCCACTTACCCAATAGGAGAGTCATTTGACCTGTTTCTCTGACTCTCAGAAGCTCTGTCCTGCTGAGCTTGCTCTTGCAGAGGGGTCTTCTGGCTACACCCAACCTGAACCTATGGTGTGCTCCTTCTGGGGGAGCAAAGGTCAGAGACTCAGGCAGAGACTGAGTGGTATTGTTCTGGAGTAGGGGCTATGTCCCCCATTGAGTGCCTGGCTATGCTGGCCCAAAACAGGAGATCCACTAGCCCTATCCTCCTACCCCAATCAACCTGACCCATCAAGCTCATGCCTTGTGCAAGGGTATATGGGATACAGCAAGTCTGGGTCCAATCTACAGTCTTTCCATGGAAGGCTCTCAAGGAGGATCAGGATATCTCAGGGAATGGCAGAGTGGCCAACAGGTGGAGGCAGAGCTCAGGGGACCTTGGACCTTTTACTGATCTGCCCCCAGCTCAGAGCTGGAGGAAGCTGACCCTTGCACACAGTTTGGTCCCTTCCATGCATACCCAGGCCCAGAAGAGAAAGCCACAAACAGTGAATTGCATAGTAGTGCCAGATAGGTAGCCCAAGACCAATCACAGCAGCATCTGACATCAACCTGCACCAGAACCTTGTCCAAGTGGGCCCAGAACCAAAACAACTATTGGGGGGGCTTCAGATCACATCAGAGCTTGACCCAACTAACCACACAAGCAGCACACCTGGAGGAAGATCCTGGCAGGCACCAGACCCTGCTGGAAACAGCTTCATCTCGGGGGGACAGACCCTACACAGAGGCTCAGACTCTGTGGTCAAGTTCTATGCTAATAGTCAGCCATCCTGAGGGTTAACCATACACACGAGCAAGCCAACAACATTCAAGACTCAGCTACAACAGGAGGGTGCACATAAGTCACATAAGTGACATTCCCAGAGCACCTAACTCACGTATCTGGAAGATTGCACCACTGAGCCTCGCAAGACACCTACAACATAAAACCACCATTACAAGTTTAGGAGTCAGAGCAGATCTACCTAGTACACAGAGACAAACACAAAAAGGCAGGCAAAATGGGGAGACAAAGAAACATGCCTCAAGTGGGGAACATGAGAAATCCCCAGAAAAAAGTAAATGAAATGGAAGCAACCAAGACATCAGATGCAGAGTTCAAAACAATGGTTATAAGGATACTCAAGAACCTTAGGGGAATAATGGATGATCTCAAGGAGAACTTAAACAAAGAGAGAGAAGCATGAAAAAGAACACAGAAACTATTAAAAAAGAGAACCAGTCAGAAATGAAGGAACAATATCTGAAATGAAGAATACACTAGAAGGAATCAACAAGTTAGATGAAACAGAAGATTAAACAGTGATTAAGAGGACAAGATAACAGAAAATACACAAGCAGAGCAGCAAAAAAAAAAAAAAAAAAAAAAAAAAAAAAAAAAAAAGAGGGAGAGGGAGAGAGAGATTTTAAAAAATGAAGAAAGTGTTAGAGACCTCCGGGACAACATCAAGCATAGCAACATTCACATCATAGGGGTACCACAAGGAGAGGAGAGAAGGCAAGGGATCAAGAGCCTGTAAGAAGAAATAATGGCTGTAACTTCCCTAACCTGGTGAAGAAAAAAGACAAACAAGTCCAGGAAGCACAGAGTCCCAAACAAGATGAACCCAACACTGAAGAAAGAAATTGTGGAACTTATAAATAAATAGAAGCATATACCATGTTTATGGATTGGAAGAATTAATATAATCAAAATGTGCATACTACCCAAAGCAATCTATAGATTCAATGCAATTCCTATTAAAATATCAATGGCATATTTCACAAATCTAGAACAAATATTCCAAAAATCTATATGAAACCAAAAAAGACCCTGAATAACCCCAGCAACCCTGAGAAAGAAGAACAAAGTTGGAGGGATCACAATACCTGATATTAAACTACACTATAAGGCCACTGTAATCAAGACAGTCTGGTACTGGCATAAGAATAGACACATAGATCAATGGAACAGAATAGAGAGCCCAGAAATAAACCCATGTCTCTATGGTTAATTAATATTCAACAAAGGAGCACAGGCATACAATGGAGTAAAAAACAGTCTCTTCAACAAATGGTGTTGGGAGAACTGGACTGGTACATAGAAAAAAAAAAATGAATCTAGACCACCGTCTTATACCATACACCAGAATAAGCTCAAAATGGATAAAGGACTCAAATATAACTCATGATACAATAACGGTCCTAGCAAAAACATATGCAGTAAAGTTTCAGATATCCCACATAGCAATCTATTTGCTGACATACCTCCTAGGGCAAGGGAAATAAAGGAAAAAATAAACAAATGGGACTCAAATTTAAAAGTTTCTGCATGGCTAAAGAAACCATCATCAAAATGAAAAAGGATCTGACTGTATGGGAGAACATATTTGACAACGACACATTTGACAGAGGTTAATTTCCAAAATATATAAAGAATTCATATGACTCAACACTAGGAAGACAAACAATACAATTAAAAAATGGGCAAAGGACCTGAATAGACACTTCTCCAAGGAGGACATACAGATGGACCATAGGCCTATGAAAAAATTCTCAACATCACTAGCCATCAGAGAAATGCAAATTAAAACCACAATAAGATATCGACTCACACCTGTCAGAATGGCCATCATTAATAAATCAACAAACCTCAAGTGCTGGCTAGAATGTGGAGAAAAGGGAACCCTAGTGCACTGTTGGTGAGAATGCAGACTGGTACAGTCACTGTGGAAAACAGTATGGAATTTCTTCAAAAAATTAAAAACAGAATGCCTTATAATCATAAGGCATTCAGTGATCCCATTTCTGGGAATATACCCTAAGAATCCTGAAACACCAATTCAAAAGAACTTATGTACCCCTGTGTCCATAGTAGTGCTCTTTACCATAGCCAACTGCTGGAAACAGCCTAAGTGCCCATCAGTAAATGAGTGGATCAAAAAAACTAGTACATTTACACAATGGGATACTACACAGCAGAAAGAAAGAAGGAACTACTACCCTTCTGACAGCATGGATGAAACTGGAGAATATTATGCTAAGTGAAATAAACTTGTCAGTGAAAGACAAATACCATATGACCTCACTTGTAACTGGAATCTAATGAACAAAATAAATTAATGAGAAAAGTATAACCAGAGACATGGAAACATGGAATGGACCAATAGCTGTAGGAGAGGTGGAGGGAGAGGGGGAATGGTGGAAAGAAGGGGAAGGACTAGTCAAAGAATATGTGTGGATGATTTATGGACATGGACAACTGTGAGGGGACTGACTGTGGGAGAGAGGGGTGAGCTGGGTGGAAGGGAGAGGCAAAAGAGAAAAAAAGAAATTTGGACAATTATAATAAAATAAACAATAATAAATAAATGATAAACCCAACGAGGCCCACACCAAGACACATCATAATTAAAATGGCAAAGGTTAAAGATAAAGAGAGAATCTTAAGAACAGCAAGAAAAAGATAGTTACTTACCTCCAAGGGAGCTCCCATAAGGTTGTCAGCTGATTTCACATCAGAAATACTACAGGTCAGAAGGAATTGGAGTTGATAGCAAGGACCTATAACCAAGACTATCCTACCTAGCAAGGCTATTATTTAAAACTGAAGATGAAACAAACAGCTTCCTGGACAAAAAAAGAAAGAAAAAAAAAGAAACAGAGTTTATTACCACCAAACCAGCATTATAAGAAATGCTAAAGTCTTGTTTAAAAAGGAGAGAGAAAAAGGAAAAGAGATAGAAAGAAACGTAGATATAAAGAATAAAATGGCAATAAATCAGTACCTGTCAATAATTACTTAAATTGTAAAGGGACTAAATGCACCAATGAAAAGACGTAGGGTAGCTGAATGGATAATGAAACAAGACTGAGACCTGGTACAGTTGTTTGGAGCACCCTCCTGTGCACCAAAAGGTTGCGGCTTTGATCCCCAGTTGGGACACATACTGAAGGCAACTGATTGATATTTCTCTCACACATTGACGTTTCTCTTTCTCTCTCTTCCTCTCTCTCACTCTCTCTCCCCCTCTCTTTCTCCCCACCCCTCACTCTCCTTCCCCATCCTCCTCTCAAAAATCAGTAAACATAACCTCAGGTAAGAGTTAAAACAAAAAGAAAGACGTAAAAAGAAAGACCTATATATATGCTGTCTACAAGAGACCCACCTCAAAACAAAAGACACACACATACTGAAAGTAAAGGGATGGAAGAAGGCATTCCATGCAAATGGAGACAAACAAAAAGCTGAGGTAGCAGTACTTGTATCAGACACAGCAGACTTCAAACAAAGGCCGTAACAAGAGACAAAGGACAGCCATGGCAGGTGTGGGTCAGTGGATTGGGCATTGTCCTGAAAAGTGAGGGATCACCTGTTTGTTTCCCAGTCAGGGCACATGCCTGGGTTGCAGGCCAGGTCCCTCATTGAGAGTATGCAAGAGGCAACCCATCAATGTTTCTCTTGCAAATCAATGTTTCTCCCCCTCTCTTTTCCCCTCCTTTTCCCTATCCCTGAAAATAAATAAATAAAAATCTGAAAACACTTTAAAAAAGAGAAAAAGGACATTACATGATGCTAAAGGAACTAATACAATCAGAGGCTATAACCCTTGTAAACATTTATGCACCCAACATAAGAGCACCTGAATATATAAAGAAAATCCTGATGAACATAAAAGGAGAGATCAACAGTAATACAATCACAGTATGGGATTTTAATACCCCATTGACATCAATGGATAGACCTCTCAGACAAAATATCAACAAGGAAACAGAAGCTTTAAATGACACACTAGATCAGATGGATTTAATTGACATTTACAGACCACTTCACCAAAAAGCAGCAGAATATATATTCAAGTGCACATGGAACATTTTCTAAAATAGACCACGTGTTAGGACACAAAACAAGTTTTAATAAAGTCAAAAAAATTGAAATCATATCAAGCATCTTCTCTGACTACAATGATATAAAACTAGAAATCAATCACAAGAAAATAATCTGAGAAACAAACAGATGTAGGAGTTAAATAACATGTTACCAAACAATGAATGGATCAACAATGAGATCAAGGAAGAAATCAAAAGTTACCTCAATACAAATGAAAATGAACACACAATAAGCCAAAATCTGAGGGACACAGTAAAAGCAGTTATAAGGGGAAAATTCATAGCAACACAGGCTAACCTCAAGAAGCAAGAAAAATCTCAAAT
>PVJI01029775.1:0-14936 GCA_004026765.1 Micronycteris hirsuta
TCTATAGGATTTTCTATGTACACTATCATGTCATCTGCAAACAATGACAGTTTTACTTCCTCCTTTCGATATAGATGCCTTTCATTTCTGTTTCTTGTCTGATTGCTATGGATAGGACTTCCAATACTATGTTGAATATGAGTGGTGGAAGCTGACATCCTTGTCTTGTTCCTGATCTTAGTGGAAAAACTCTAAGATTTTGCCCGTTGAGTATGATGTCGGCTGTAGGTCTTTCATATATGGTCTTTATTATGTTGAGGAATGCTCCCTCTATTCCACTCTGGTAAGTATTTTTATCATAAATGGGTGCTGAACCTAAGAAGTGCTTTTTCAATCTGTATTGATAAAATCATGTGATTTTTGTCTTTTGTTTCTGTATGTGGTTTATTATGTTTATTGATTTGCAAATATTGTACCATCCTTGCATCCCTGGAATGAATCCCACTTGATCATGGGGTATGATCTTTTTAACGTATTGCTGGATGCGGTTTGCCAATATTTTGTTGAGGATTTTAGCATCTTAGTTCATCAGCTATGTTGGCCTGAAGTTTTCTTTCTTTGTTGTGTCTTTATCTGGTTTTGGGATTAGGATGATGCTGGCTTCATAAAAAGAGTTTGGGAATCTTCCATCTTCTTGAATTTTTTGGAATAATCTGTGGAGATGGGGGTTAGCGCTTCCTTAAACACTTTGTAAAATTCTCCTGTGAAACCATCAGGTCCTTGGCTTTTGTGAGTTGGAAGCTTGTTGATTACTGCTTCAATTTCTTCAGCTATTATTGGTCTTTTCAGGCTTTCTGCTTCTCCTTCATTGAGTTTTGGAACTTTATATTTTTCTGGAAATATGTCCATTTCACCTAGGTTTTCAAATTTCTTGGCATAGAGTTCTTCATACTAATTTCTTACAATCCTTTGTATTTCTGTGGTATCAGTTGTGTTCTCTCCTCTTTCCTTCTGACTGTGTTCATTTGGGCCCTCTCTCCATTTTTCTTGACAAGTCTTCTTAAAGGCTTGTTTATTTTGTTTATCTTTTCCAAGAACCAGCTCCTGGCTTTATTGATCCTTAGAATTGTGCTTTTAGTTTCTATGTCATTTAATTCTGCTCTGATCTTGGTTATTTCCTCCATTCTACCTGCTCTGGGATGTCTTTGTTGTTGTTCCTTGAGTCTTGTAGGTGTAGGGTTAGGTTGTTTATTTGACATGTTTCTATCTTGTGTAGATAGGCCTGTATCGCTATGAACTTCACTCTCAGGACTGCTGTTGCTGTGTCCCATGAGTTTTGTAATGTTGTGAGTACATTTCCATTTGTTTCCAGAAACTTTTTGAATTTGTAGGTAATCTCATTCTTTTTCTAATATATTTTATTGATTATGCTATTACAATTGTTCCATTTTCCCCCCTTTATTCCCCTCCGCCCCCCACCCCCACCCCCATTTGCTGCCCTTTAGTTTTGTCTATGGGTCATACAGATAAGTTCTTTGGCTTCTATATTTCCTATACTATTCTTAACCTGCCCCTGTCTGTTTTCTATCTACTGTTTATGCTACTTTTTCTCGGTACTTTTTCCTCCTCCCTCCCCCTCCCACTCCCCTGTTAATATCTCTCCATACCTTATATAAATCCATTTAATATTTCATATAATAAAGGTTGTGTGATGATGAACTACTGAACTTGACCTTATCTGAGAAGCACTTTATCTGCCCTTCCATTCTAAATGAAAGTTTTGCTGGATAGAGTATTCTTGCGTGTAGGTCCTTGCTTTTCATGATTTGAAATACTTCTCTCCAGTCCCTTCTTGCTTGGAAGGTCTCCTTTGAGAAATCCGCTGACAGTCTTATGGGAATTCCTTTGTAGGTAACTGTCTCCTTTTCTCTTGCTGCTTCTAAGATTCTCTCCTTGTTTTTAGTCTTGGGTAATGTAATTATGATGTGCCTTGGTGTGTTCGTCTTTGGGTCCTGCTTCTTTGGGACTCTCTGAGCTTCCTGGACTTCCTGGAAGTCTATTTCCTTTGCCAAATTGGGGAAATTCTCCTTCATTATCTGTTCAAATATAAGTTCAATTTCTTGGTGTTCCTCTTCTCCTTCTGGCAGCCCTATGATCTGGATATTGGGTCATTACAGATGTCTCGGAGGTTCCTAAGCCGCTCCTCATTTTTCTGAATTTTTGTTTCTTCCTTCTGGTCCACACCGTTGGTTTGAGTCCCAGTTTCCTTCTCTTCCCTATTGGTTCCCTGCATATATTCCCTCATTATCTTTAGCGTATCCTTCATTTCTTCATTTATTTGTGTCCACCTTTCTTCCAATTTTGTGAGCATCCTGATTACCAGTGTTTTGAACTGTGCATTTGATAGGTTGGCTATCTCCTCGTTCTAGGTTGTAATTTTTCTGGACCTCTGTTTTGTTTTTTCATTTGGGCCATTTTTTTTCTCAGTGCGCCTGTTACTTTAAGGGGTTGAGCCTTAGGTGTTGGTAGGTGTGGGACAACCTACATTGCTGTGTTGTGATGCTTCCTTTGGGGGCAGGGCGTGGAAGGGAGCAATGGCGCTTGCTCCATTTACCGCCTGTTCCCAATCTCCTTTCCCCCAATAAGCTCTCCTGTGAGGCTGGAGGTCACTCTGTGCCTCAACCTCCTCAGGTACTTTCAACAGGTGGTCCGGGGCTTTTTTTACCCCGTGATGGTGGGTTGCGATGGTGAGTCGCACAGTCTGCTCCACTCCTTAGCTCCTTCTCCCAGACTATCTGTGCGCAAAAGAGAGACTACCCTTTCCACCAGTCTCGGCCCCTCTGGTTCCAACTGGCCTCTCTGGGAACGCAGGCTGCAGGCTTCACTGATTGCTTGGACCACGATTTGGCCAGGTGCACCACAGTGAGTCTCTCCAGGCAAACTGCCCTCTTGCTCCACGTGCGCTTCTCCACCCAGCTCTGCCCCGCTTACCGGTCTGAATGAACGTCCTCTCCAACTTCTTGGGTGTCAGACTTCCACTCAGTTCAATTCTCTGTCTGTTCTGGTTGTTTATTTTGCTATTGAACTTGTTGTTTATCCTCTCTGGTTGTGAGAGGCAGCGCAGTGTGCCCACCTACGCCTCCATCTTGGCCAGAAGTCCTCTGATTTCATAGGTAATCTCATTCTTGAGCCATTCATTGTTTAATAGCATGCTATTCAATCTCTATGAGTTGGCATTTTAGAGTTTTTTTCCTTGAGGTTGGTTTCTAGATTCAGTCTCTTGTGGTCAGAGGAAATGCCTGATATGATTTCAAGTTTCTTGAATTTGTTGAGACTTGTTTTGTGTCCTATCATGTGGTATATATTTGAAAATATTCCATGTGCATTTGAAAAGAATGTGTATTTAGATTCCTTGGGATGAAAGGCTCCATATATGTCAGTTAAGTCCATTTCTTCTAGAGTATTGTTCAATGCCACAATATCTTTTTTTGATATTTTGTTTGGAAGATCTGTCCATTTTTGACAGTGGTATTTTAAAATCCTCTACTGTAATTGTGCTGCTGTCAATATCTTTCTTGAAGTCCTCCAAGATTTTCTTTATGTATCTGGGTGCTTCTATGTTGGGTGCATATATATTTACAATGTTTATGTCTTCTTGATGTATTCTTCCCTTGAGTATTGTGAACTGACCTTCTTGGTCTCTTTCTATGGCTCTTTTTCTTAAAGTCTATTTTGTCCAATATGAGCATTGCTACTCCAGCTTTTTTTCCCTATCCATTTGCTTGGAATATTTGTTTCCATCCCTTCGCTTTCAGTCTGTGTAGGTCTTTTGTTATGAGGTGGGTCTCTTCTAGGCAGCATATGTGTGGATCATGCTTTCTCAGCCATTCCACCATTCTGTGTATTTTGATAGGGGCATTTAATCCATTTGCATTTAAGGTTGTTATTGATAGGTACTTATTCATTACACTTTTTTTGTACCTGTGTTCCTCTCTCTCTCCCTGTTCTTAAAGCAGACCCTTTAGCAACTCTTGCGGATCTGGTTTCATGAAGGTCTATTCTTTTAGACTTCTTTTGTCTGGAAAGCTCCTTATTTGGCCTTCCATTTTAATTGAGAGCCTTGCTGGATAAAGAAGTCTTGGTTGCAGGCCTCTGGTTCTCATTACTTGGAATATTTCTTGCCATTCCCTTCTGGCTTGGAGTGCTTCCATTGAGAAGTCATTTGCTAATCTTATTGGGGCTCCCTTCTATGTTACTTTCTTTTTCTCTCTTGGTGCTTTAAAGATTCATTGTCTTTGAATATTTCCATTTTTATTATGATATATCTGGAAGTGGGTCTCTTTGGGTTCCTTTTGATTGGGAATCTCTGTGTTTCCTAGATTTGTGTGACTTTTTCTCTCATTAACTTAGGGAAGCTTTCCATCATTACCTTTTCAGAAAAGGTTTTCTATCCCTTGCTCTTCTTCTTCTCCTTCTGATATCCCTAATATACAGATATTATTACATTTCCTGTTGTTCTGCATTTCCCTTAACTCCTCTTCAGTCTTTTTGAGCCTCTTTTCCTTTTCTTGCTTTATTTGGTGTTTTTTTTCTACCTTGTGCTGCAGCTCGCTGTACTGATCCTCTGCTTCATTGAGCCTGCTTTTGATTCCTTCTACTGTATTCTTCAGTTCAGAAATAATATTCTTCATTTCATCTTGTCCTTTGTTGATAGTTTCTGTTTCCTTTTTCATGTTGATATAGTTTGCAGTGAATTCCTTGTAGTTTTCATGCAGTTTCTGGTAATTCTCTGTGAGCTCATTGAGCTTCCTGATAACCATTGCTTTGAACTCAATATCTGATACTTGACTTGCATCTATTTCATTTAGCATTCCTTCTGAGGCTTCCTCCTTTCCTTTCATTTGAGGATTGTTTCTTAGTCTTCCCATTGTTTGTGAGACTCTTCTTGTTAGCCTTTGCTTCTTAAATTGATCTGTTCTTACTCCCTGGGTTAGTGGTATGAACTTCTATGGTAGAAGACCTGTGAGATTCAGTGGTGCAGTCTCCTTGATGTCCTGAGCTCACTGGTCTTGGGCTGTCTTTTATGTTGGCTCTCTGTATGTCTTTGGGTTTTGATTATTGTTGGGTCTTTCTTTGGTGGGTCCTTCCCTCCAGGTGGTTAACTGAGGACCTCGCTGTCCACTGCATCTTGTATTCTGTTGTGCAGGTGTGGGAAGGTTGTGTTGAAGCTGGTTCTTCAGTGTGTACAAGGTTTTGGGTATTCCATCTCACTCTTGTTTAGTTGTTTGTTCTGGGTAATTTCTCCACCATTTAGTGTATTACCAGATCATTCCTGGGTTGAGTTAGTGTGGTTTCTACTCCCTCCTTCACCTTCTTCTGTTGTTATCTGTTGGTAGTTCCTTTGTTGGTAGGTTTCCTCTTTCAGAAGGTATCCTGGTGTTCACAGCTCCCACCTACTCTACGATTCCAAGTATGGCATTCTGGAAAAGTCAAAACTATGGAGACAGAAAAAAGATCAGTTGTTTCCAGGGATTAAGGAGCAGGAAAAGATCTAAATTTATTAATCTTTCCATTTAAATCTTCAGTCTCCATAAAACTATGAGAAAACCCTCCTTGGATACACCGAGAAGAGTTCCCACAAAGATGGAGGTGTTGGTAGGAATACTTTGCTTCCTCAGACAACCAAGAGAAGGATAACAACCAATTTAAAAACAATAAACAGGGTCTGAGGAAGATGGCAGTGAGATAGGTGGGAGTGGAGTCCACATCCCTCTGCCCACTGGTGAAACACCAAACCAGTCTTCTGAGGAACAAAGTGAACTGCCAACAGTATTCCAGCATATATGAAGATTGGAGACCAAAATTATATGGGACATTGAATGATCAGACAGTAAGGAGAGTGCTTTGGGACAATAAGGTCCCTTAGACCAGCGTGAGGACCAAGGCGGGCAGCAGCCCCAGGCCCAGAACCCACCAGGTGTGCTGCAAAATTCTTGAGAGAGAGCCAGGCTGGGCTGTGTGAGTGGCCAGGTTCTTGTTTGAACTGGCAGGCTTAAATAGGAAGAATTTTTCAAAAAGAAAAATAGAAAAAAAGAGGCACTTTTGGGGAATTCTCTGCAGCAGCTGTCCACCTCCTAAGCCCCTGCCCCACCGCAGTCCCAGGGCCAGTGTGCACCAGTGATCAGTGGCCCAGGGTGGCCCACACGTACACACTCTAGAAGAACCAGAAAGGTGCGCAACCAGTGACCCCTGAACCACCAGCGACTTGCCTGAGCCCAATCCAGGGGAATCAGGGACACTGCACTCCTGGTAATCTGCAGCCTGATGGCAGCCCACCTGTACTCACTTCAGAAGAACCGGGAACCGTATGCAACTGGTGGCCCCCAGCCCAGCAGCAGCTTGCCTGAGCCCAATCCTGTGGAACTGGGCACTGTGCCTACCTGGTCATCTGCAGCCTGGTGGCGGCCCTCCAAGCACTCACTCCAGAATCACCAGGGGCAGTGCACACAGGTCCGTGGAGCTCATGCCCAGGGTGCTGGGGATGAACCATATCCCATACAGCCCCTGCGCCTGGAGCCCTGCAGGGCTGACTAGCTCTGTAGGAGAAAGGCAGAAGTGCCCCACAGAGGGGAGCTGCAGTCTGCAGAAAGACTTGACTCAGTGAGGGGCTAAACTGGACGCAGAAGGGCACCTAGGAGCTGGGCTGGAGGCTGAACAACAGGGAAGAGTGTCTCTCAGGAAGGGAGAAAAGCAAAATCAATACCTTCCCAGCCTGACACAGCCAGGAAGACCAGAAAAACAGTCCTGACCGGTTTAAAGCCAGCAGAAGGCTTTTTTTTTTATTCCTTCTTCCTTTCTGCCCATCTTTCTTTTTTATTCATTCTTCCTCCTGTTCTTGTATTACTCCTTATTCCTTCCCTCTTTTATTTTGTTATTTTTTTATTTTTATTTTCTTTTAATTTAAAATGTTTTCTTTGAATTCCTTCTTCCTTTCTTTCTTTTTTATTCCTCCTTCCTTCCTTTCTGCCTTTCCTTTTTTTATTCCTTCTCCCTTCCTCCCTCACCCTTTTTTTCCCCTTCTCTTCTTTTCCCACAGGTGAGACATTAAAATCTGGAGCGGTGAAAAGACCAAAGTTAGATCAAAATAGTGGTAACCCCAAAAAACAGACAGTGGGACAAATTTCACTTTGCTACTCCAGAGAACTTGCAAGGTGGTAGCAGTGAACACCAGTACACTTGCTTGAAGATGGAATCCACAAACAAAGGAACCACCAACAGAAAACAACAGAAGAAGGTCAAGGAGGTAGAGGAACCCACACTAACCTCAATCCAGGAAGAACCTGGAAATACCACCAATTGGAGGAGAAATTACTCACAACAAACAACAGAAGAAGAGAGAGAGAAGCCTCAAAATCTTGTTCACACAGAAGGATCAGCTTCAACATAACTTGTCCACACCTGCACAACAGAATACAAGGTGTGGTGGACAGAGTGACCCTCAGTTAACCAGCTGGAGGAAAGGACCCACCAAAGAAAGACCGAACAACAATCAAAACCCAAAGACATACACAGACCAAACATAAATGACAGTCCAAGACCAGTGAGCTCAGGAGATTAAGGAGACTGCTCCACTGAATCTCACAGGTATTCTACAATAGAAGTTCATACCATGGAAGTTCATAGCATAAAAGCAGGGAACCAGGAAAGATCAATTTAAGAAACAGAGGCTAACAAGAAAAGTCCCAAAAAACAATGGGAAGACAAAGAAATAATCCCCAAATGAAAGGTAATGAGGAAGCCTCAGAAAGAATGATAAATGAAACAGAGGAAAGTCAACTATCAGATATTGACTTCAAAGCATTCGTTACCAGGAAGCTCAATGAGCTCACAGAGAATTACCAGAAACTACAGGGAAACTATAATGAACTCACTGCAAAATGTATCAACATGAAAAAGGAAATAGAAACTATCAACAAGGACCAAGAGGAAATGAAGAATACAATTTCTGAACTGAAAAACACAGTAGAAGGAATCAAAAGCAAGCTCGATGAAGCAGAGGATCAGATCAGCGAGCTGGAGGACAAGGTAGAAAAAAACACCAGAAAGAGCAAGAACAGGAAAAGAGTCTCAGAAAGAATGAAGAGGTATTAAGGGAAATGCAGGGCAACATGAAATGTAATAATATCTGTACAATGTGGATACCAGAAGGAGAAGAAGAAGAGCGAGGGATAGAAAACCTGGTTGAAAAAATGATGATGGAAAACTTCCCTAATCTGATGACAGAAAAAGTCACACAAATCCAAGAAACACAGAGAGTCCCAATCAAGAGGAACCCTAACAGGCTCACTTGAAGACCCATCATCACTAAAATGGCAAAATTCCAAGACAAAGAGAGAATCTTAAAGGCAGCAAGGGGAAAACAGGAAGTAACATACAAGGGAGCCCCGATAAGATGAGCAGCTGACTTCTCAATGGAAACACTCCAAGCGAGAAGAGAATGGCAAGAAATATTCCAAGTAATGAGAACCAGAGGCCTGCAACCAAGACTACTCTACCCAGCAAGGCTCTCAATCAAGATAGATGGCCAAATAAGAAGCTTCCCAGACAAAAGAAGTCTAAAAGAATACACCTCCACCAAACCAGCTCTGCAAGAGATGCTAAAGGGACTGATTTAAGGAAAGGAAGGAAAAGAGAGAGAGAGAGAGGAACACAGGTATAAAAAAATTGGCAATTTATAAGTACCTATCAATAATAACCTTAAATGTAAGTGGATTAAATGCTCCAATCAAAGGACAGAGAATAGCTGAATGGATAAGAAATCGCAACCCACACATACACTGCCTACAAGAGACCCAACTCACGACAAAAGTCTTACAAAGACTGAAAGTGAAGGGCTGGAAACAAATTTTCCAAGCAAACCAACAGGAAAAAAAAAAGCCAGAATAGCAATACCTATATCAGACAAAATAGACTTCAAAAAAAAGGGTGATAAAGAGAGACCCAGAAGGACATTTCATAATACTCAAGGGAAGAATCCACCAAGAAGACATAAACATTGTAAATATATATGCAGCTGATTTCTCAAAAGAAACACTGCAGGCAAGAAGGGGGTGGAAATAAGTAGAGAAGGGGGTGGTAGGCAGAGAAGTATTTGAAGTCTTGAAAGGCAAGGACCTACATCCAAAATTACTCTATTCTGCAAACCTATCATTTAGACTGGAAGGTCAGATAAAGTGCTTCCCAGATAAGGTCAAGTTAAAGGAGTTCATCATTACCAAGCCCCTATTATATGAAATGGTAAAGGGACTTATCTAAAAAATATAAGAAGACAAAAATCTATAAACTGCTCTGGAATCTGGAGAGGAAGATGGTGGTGAGGTAGGTGGGAGCAGAGCCCAGTTCTTCCTGTGCCCAGCTGGAACACCTAGCCGATCATCTGAGGAACAGAGTGAACAACCAACAGAATTCCAGCTTACATGAATTTTGGAGGCTAAAAATTGCAGAGGACATTGAAAATCAGACAGTGAGGAGATTGCACTGGGATGGTAAGATCCCTGGGATCTGCGTGTGGACCAAGGCTGCTGTGGCTCCTGTTCAAGTGCCTACTGCAGGATACAGGGAGGAGAGTTAGATCACCAGCTCCCTCCCCTACCAGAGCAGAGAGAGCAGCCCTGCACCAGGAGGGACCTGGATTCTGGAAGTCGCTGAGGGGAAGAGAGTTGAAGTGGGAGTCACACAGAGGCAGTGCACATCTGCTGGATATGTGGATACTGGCACTAGAGAAATTGAGGTGTCAGGCAACACATGGAGAAGGGCGGAGTTGGGCTGTGTCTGATCCTGATTTGGGTAGTCTCTGGACTGGTTGGAAAGTTGGAATGTGTGAAGCCCCGTGCTTCCCAAACTTCAGGCCATTGCAGTTAAGAACTGCAGTTAAGAACTGCAGGTCGCTGCTTTGTAAGGAACTCTAGAGCAGAGACCGGCTTGCCCCAAGGGCGATTTGATCTTCCAGCACCCAGAGACTGAGTGGCCCAGTGGAATCATGTACCCGAGCTTCTCTCATTCTGTGTGCCCAGAGACTGAGTGGCTGATTTGAGCCTGGCAACTCACAGAGGACCTGGGCTGGAGGCTGGCAAACTGTGAATACTGCTGCCCAGACCTGGTCCCCATCCTCTCAAAACCATAGGAAGGGAGAAAAGTGAAGTCCGGTGCCCAATTCCTGCGGCATCTAGGAAGACGAGCAGAACTCTCTGAACAGGTTTAAAGTCAGCAGGAGGCTTATTATTATTATTATTATTATTATATTTTCTTTTTGTGTTCCTCTCTCTTTTTCCCTTTTTTTCTTCCTCCAAATGAGACAATAAAATGTGTAGTTATGAAAGGTTGAGAGTCAGATCAAAAGGGGGAACAGAAGGCTAAACCCTAAAACTGAGAAACTGAGACAAATGTCACTTTGATATCCCATAGAGCTGGCATTTTATTGTTTATGTGTCTTATTATTTTTTTCATTACTTTTACCACTTTTATATTATTAGTATTTTTTTTATTTTCCTTTCTTATGTTTAGTTTTCCTCATTTTATTTGTCTATTTAATTGCATTGTTAGACTGGTTTTCCTAATTCTCTCTGTATTGTATTTTAATTTTCCTTCTTTCGTCTCACCCGTGTTCCAATAACACACAACTCTTGACTGGGTACTTTCTATTCTGGTGATCCAAATCATATATTTCTTGACATATTTTTGTTCTTCCAGTATTATTGTAAATGATTGTTGTTCCATACAATTTTACATACTACAGAGCAACCCTCCCTGATCTTAGCCCACTTAACTTTAATCCTGAGCATTGTTATTGTTGTAGTTAACTCTATTATATCTCACACTATGACCACTTTCTATTCTTTACTCTCACTTTATCTGATCATCTAAACTTGTACAGGAGCTCTATTTTCTGGATTCAGCTCATAATCATCCTCCCCTCTAACAAGAGTCTTATCTCTCACCTTTT
The DNA here is from genome assembly GCA_004026765.1 of Micronycteris hirsuta. Taxonomy (NCBI): domain Eukaryota; kingdom Metazoa; phylum Chordata; class Mammalia; order Chiroptera; family Phyllostomidae; genus Micronycteris; species Micronycteris hirsuta. Next base: position 10,943 of record PVJI01029775.1, read on the forward strand.
ATAAAAAGTGGCTAGTTGGGAGAAATATCACTGTTAAGGCTATACTTATCCAAATAATCTCCAATCTCTTCTCTATTTGCTGGTAATTTCTCCCATAAAATACTCTCCCACTGTTTTAATCCATTTTGCCTGCCCCCTGCCACCAATCACATACAATAATAGGAAGTAGCTGTGTACATAAGTATACCTGCTGAAGGAGAAAAAAACACCAAAAAAGGAACTACCAAAAGGTCAAAATCCAAGTACAACAAGAGACCATACACAAAGAGAAGAAAGGGGAAATTTAGAGCATCCAGACAAGGAGATCAAAGAGACCACACCACTGAACCCCATAGAATTCCCACCATAGAAGTTCACCCTTCAAAGACAGCTAGAAAAGTGAAACATCAGTAAGTGCAGAAACAAACAAAAAGAGTCACCTAAAATGGGGAGACAAAAAAAAAAGAACATTCAATCAAAAGGAACAGAGGACTTCCCACTAAAAGAGATAAACAAAATGGAAGTAACCAAACTATCAGATACAGAATTCAAAATAATGGTTATAAACATGCTCAAGAAACTCACAGACAACTACAAGGAATTGAGTGATACCTACATCAGCATGAAAAAGGAAACAGAAACTATAAATAAAAACAAGGAAGAAATAAAAATAAAATCTCAAAAATAAAAAACACATTACAAGGACTTATAAGCAGGGTAGATGAAGCAGAGGAGTAAATCAGGGAGTTGGAGAACAAGTTAGAAAAAAAAAACTACCCAGATAGAGCAAGAAAAGGAAAAGGGACTCATAAAGAATGAAGAGGGGTTAAGGGAAATGCAGAATAACAGGAAACATAACAATATCTGTATAATAGGGATACCAGAAGGAGAAAAAAAGAGCAAGGGGTAGAAATCCTTTTTTGAAAAAGTAATGACAGAAAGCTTCCCTAAGTTAATGAGAGAAAAAGTCACACAAATTCAGGAAACAGAATCCCATTCAAGAGGAACCCAAAGAGACCCACTTCAAGACGCATCATCATTAAAATGGAAATATTCAAAGACAAAGATAGAATCATAAAGGCAGCAAGGGAGAAAATGGAAGTAACATACAAGGGAACCACAATGAGACTAGCAAATGACTTCTCAATGGAAACGCTCCAAGCCAGAAGGGAATGGCAAGAAATATTCCAAGTAATGAAAACTAGAGGCCTGCAACAAAGACTACTCTATCCAGCAAGGCTCTCAATTAAAATGGAAGGCCAAATAAGGAGCTTTCCAGACAAAAGAAGTCTAAAAGAATAGACCTTCATGAAACCAGATCCGCAAGAGTTGCTAAATGTCGCGGATTTCGACCCACAAAATCCGTGGGGGGCCCACCCCAATCGCGTGAATCATTCTTACCCAGAGACACGCTTGGAGATGAGAATCCGGCAGCCACGGGTCTTTCCCATCACCTCCATCTTGGGAAAAAGACCTCGTGGGTCGCTTAGCCGGGGTTTTTCTTAGAGGCTTTAGGACATATTTACATTGAATTGATTATTCACGGGATTAAGCAGAACAGGGGTAAGATTACTCATTAGCAGAGCATTAGGATGTAAACTCAGGTCCGTTGGCAGACAGGACCAGGGTAATATATTATGCAGGGGTCAGCAAGCCAGAATTTCTTAAGATACATCTTTGCCAAATTCCTATTAGAGAATTCCTATTCCACAGACATGATCCACACTTGTCCACATGGGAATCACACGGAGCTGTGCTCAAAATGCGTAAATCCTCAGGAACATGCGTGTTTACACGCATGTGGAAAACATCTCTACAGCTAAAGGGTCTGCTTTAAGAACAGGAAGAAAAACAGGGAGAGAGAGAGGAACACAGGTACAAAAAAAAAAGGCAATGAATAAGTACCTATCAATAACAACCTTAAATGCAAATAGATTAAATGCCCCAATTAAAAGACACAGAATGGCGGAATGGCTGAGAAAGCATGACCCACACATATGCTGCCTAGAAGAGACCCACCTCATAACAAAAGACCTACACAGACTGAAAGCGAAGGGATGGAAACAAATATTCCAAGCAAATGGATAGGGAAAAAAACCTGGAGTAGAAATACTCATATCGGACAAAATAGACTTAAAAAAAAGAGCCATAGAAAGAGACCAAGAAGGTCAGTTCATAACACTCAAGGGAAGAATACATCAAGAAGACATAAACATTGTAAATATATATGCACCCAACATAGAAGCACCCAGATACATAAAGAAAATCTTGGAGGACTTCAAGAAAGATATTGACAGCAGCACAATTACAGTAGAGGATTTTAAAATACCACTGTCAAAAATGGACAGATCTTCCAAACAAAATATCAAAAAAGATATTGTGGCATTGAACAATGCCCTAGATGAAATGGACTTAACTGACATATATGGAGCCTTTCATCCCAAATAATCTAAATACACGTTCTTTTCAAATGCACATGGAACATTTTCAAATATATACCATATGATAGGACACAAAACAAGTCTCAACAAATTCAAGAAAATTGAAATCATATCAAGCATTTCCTCTGACCACAAGAGACTGAATCTAGAAACCAACCTCAAGGAAAAAACTCTAAAATGCCAACTCATGGAGATTGAATAACATGCTATTAAACAATGAATGGCTCAAGAATGAGATTACCTACGAAATCAAAAAGTTTCTGGAAACAAATGGAAATGAACTCACAACATTACAAAACTCATTGGACACAGCAACAACAGTCCTGAGAGTGAAGTTCATAGTGATACAGGCCTATCTACACAAGATAGAAACATGTCAAATAAACAACCTAACCCTACACCTACAAGAACTCAAGGAACAACAACAAAGACATTCCAGAGCAGGTAGAATGGAGGAAATAACCAAGATCAGAGCAGAATTAAATGACATAGAAACTAAAAGCACAATTCTAAGGATCAATAAAGCCAGGAGCTAGTTCTTGGAAAAGATAAACAAAATAAACAAGCCTTTAAGAAGACTTGTCAAGAAAAATGGAGAGAGGACCCAATGGACACAATCAGAAAGGAAAGAGGAGAGAACACAACTGATACCACAGAAATACAAAGGATTGTAAGAAATTAGTATGAAGAACTCTATGCCAAGAAATTTGAAAACCTAGGTGAAATGGACATATTTCCAGAAAAATATAAAGTTCCAAAACTCAATGAAGGAGAAGCAGAAAGCCTGAAAAGACCAATAATAGCTGAAGAAATTGAAGCAGTAATCAACAAGCTTCCAACTCACAGAAGTCAAGGACTTGATGGTTTCACAGGAGAATTTTACAAAGTATTTAAGGAAGCGCTAACCCCCATCTCCACAGATTATTCCAAAAAATTCAAGAAGATGGAAGATTCCCAAACTCTTTTTATGAAGCCAGCATCATCCCAATCCCAAAACCAGATAAAGACACAACAAAGAAAGAAAACTTCAGGCCAACATAGCTGATGAACTAAGATGCTAAAATCCTCAACAAAATATTGGCAAACCGCATCCAGCAATACGTTAAAAAGATCATACCCCATGATCAAGTGGGATTCATTCCAGGGATGCAAGGATGGTACAATATTTGCAAATCAATAAACATAATAAACCACATACAGAAACAAAAGACAAAAATCACATGATTTTATCAATACAGATTGAAAAAGCACTTCTTAGGTTCAGCACCCATTTATGATAAAAATACTTACCAAAGTGGGAATAGAGGGAGCATTCCTCAACATAATAAAGACCATATATGAAAGACCTACAGCCGACATCATACTCAACGGGCAAAATCTTAGAGTTTTTCCACTAAGATCAGGAACAAGACAAGGATGTCAGCTTCCACCACTCATATTCAACATAGTATTGGAAGTCCTATCCATAGCAATCAGACAAGAAACAGAAATGAAAGGCATCTATATCGAAAGGAGGAAGTAAAACTGTCATTGTTTGCAGATGACATGATAGTGTACATAGAAAATCCTATAGA
>PVJI01029776.1:0-14961 GCA_004026765.1 Micronycteris hirsuta
TCCGTTCTGGTTGTTTATTTTTCGCTATTGAGTTCGTTGTTTAAACTCTCTGGTTGTGAGCGGCGGCGCAGTGCATCCACCTATGCCGCCATCTTGGCGGAAGTTATGATTTCAATCTTCTTGATTTTATGGAGGCTTGTTTTGTGGCCTAATATGTGATCTCTCCTGGAGAATGTTCCATGTGCACTTGAAAAAAAATGCATTTTGCAGTTTTGAGGTGAAATGTTCTATAAATGTCTATTAAGTTGATCTGGTCTGATGTGACATTTAAGACCATTATTTCCTTATTATTTTTGCTGGATGATCTATCCATTCATATGAGTGGAATATTAAACTCCCCTACTGTTACTGTATTACTGTGGATTTCTTCCTTTGTTGGGTGTATAGATATTTGCAACTGTCATATCCTCATCTTACACTGAATACTTTGTAATTATGCAATGTCCTTCTTTGTCTTTATTTTACATTTTTTCATTTTAAAGTCTATTTTGTCTGATGTGAGAATTGCTTCCCTAGCTTTTTTTTCCCTATATGCACAGAATATCTTTTTTCTTCCATCCACTTTCAGTCTGTAAGTGTCTTCCAATTTGAAGTAAGTCTCTCATAAGCAGTGTAGAGATGGATCATGTTTTCAGTCTGTTCTGCCACTCTGTGCCTTTCGATTGGAACATTTAGTCCATTTACATGGAAAGAAATGATAGAGAAGTTTGTACTTACTGTCATTTTTGTTCATTGATTCTTGGTTGTTTTTATAGTTCTCTGTTCATTTCTTCTTGTCTTGATCTCTTTGCTTGTGGTTTGCTCTTTTTATTTAGTGTTTTGTTTAAGTTCCTTTCTCTTTGTTTTTTGGTATCTTTTGTAGGTTTTTGGTTTGTGATTACTGTGAGGTTTATATATCTCATTCTACATCTATAGCAGTCTATTTTAAGCTAATCAGACTTTAAGGTTAAATATATTCTATCAGGACTATATTTTTACTCTCCCCTCAAAGCTTTATGTTATTGACGTCATATTTTAGATCTTTTTATGTTGTACTTCTCCTAACTACTTATTGTAGTTTGAGTTGAGTTTGATTCTTCTTTCTTTTGGCTTTCATAGTAGCTTTTTAAGTGTCTGATTAGCTGTATTTATTAGATATTTGCCTTTACCTGTGAGAGTTTTTCTTTCTCATATTTTCTTATTTCTGGTTATGGGATTTCCTTTTCTGCTTAAAAAAAAGACTTTAACATTTCTTGTAAAGCTAGTTTAATAGTGATGAATTCCTTTAGTTTTCGTTTGTCCAGGAAACTCTTTCTCCTGCAATTCTGAATGGTAAACTTGCTGGGTATTTATTCTAGGTTGTAGATTCTTCCTATCAGCACCTTAAAGATGTCCTGCCACGCCCTCTGGCCCATAAAGTTGCTGATAAGAAATCACCTGATAGGCTTATAGGATTTTTTTTGTATGCAATTCATTGTTTTCCTCTTGCTTTCTTCAAAATTCTGTCTTTATCTTTAACTTTTGCCACTTTAATTACAATATATCTTGGTGTGGCTTTCTTTGGGTTCATCTTGTCTGAAACTCTCTGTGCTTCCTGGACCTGGATATCTGTTTCCTTTCTCAGGTTAGGGAAGTTTTCAGCCATTATTTCTTTAAGTAAAGTTTCTGTCCCTTTTTCTCTTTCTTCTCCTTCTGGGATCTCTATAATGTGAATGTTTGAGTACTTGCTGTTATTCCACAAGTACCTTAAGCTATCCTCATTTTTTAAAATTCTTTTTTCCTTTTGCTGTTCTGATTGGTTCATTTCTACTAGTCTGTCTTCAAGTCACTGATTCATTCTTTTGTCTTAGCTAATCTGTTGTTGATTCCTTCTGATGTATTTCCATTTCAGTTAGTGTATTTTTCATGGTTCTTTACTATACTTTCTCTTTTTTAAAGTTCTCCCTAAATTCCTCTATTAGTCTCACAAGTGTGGTGAGCATTCTTATGACTGTTTCTTTGAATTCTTTGTAAGGCAAATTATTTCTCTCTATTTCCTTAGGATTTTTTTTCTGGAGATTTTTCTTGTTCCTTCATTTGAGAGATAATTTTCTGTCTTTTTATTTTGTTTGACTTTCTATATTCGTTTACATGAATTAAGCAGAATAGCTCTCTCTCCTATTCTTGAAAAAGTGGCTTTATGTAGAAGAGGCTCTGTGCAGCCTGCGTGCTGCGTGGTTTGGGCCAGCCAGTAGGAGTTGAGCAGTTGCCTAAGATACTCAGTGCACTGGCCTCCCCACTTGGAATTGCTCCAGATAGGGAGGCCACGTGTGTGTCCTGTTGATCCTGTTTGCTCTCCTTGTTTAGAGCCAGGCTCAGGTGATGTATCTGGGAATGTACTGCAAAGACCTTACAGGTAAGCTGGAGTGTCTGGACAGAGCTGCCATCCACCAAGGAGGTGGAGGGGGATACAAACAGTGTTGTTCACTGGCCCCACAGGCCCCCGAGAATTCCATTGCCCCCTGAGAGCTCCTGTGGCTCCCAGATTTCTCTATATAGTCTTTCTCTTGTTTGTTGTATAAAAAGTGATCTTGGATGGAAGCAACCTCTGAGTTGGCTTTATGTGCCAGGTAGTTTTGGGAAGCTAATTGGAGCCAGGCAGGTGCTTGTGGCACCAGGGGCACAGGCTTGGCTGGAGTGACTCTGGCAGGGCAGTCAGGTGCAGGTGGTAACAGCCTGTTGTTCCTGCTCCCTTTGTTCAGAGACAAAAGGCTCAGGCAATGTGGCTGTGAATGCACTGCTGTGATCTTGCAGGTAGGCCAAGGCACCAGAATAGGGCTCCCGCTGCCTTATTGAAGTGGAGGGGGATGTAAACAATGGCGATTGCTGGCTTCTCTGGCGCAGAGTGTTCCCACAGCCCCCAGAGGGCTCTCTGGCTTCCCAGCCCGCTCTACTCAGTCTCTTGTTCTTTTTTGCTGTTCAGAAACCATTCACTCAGCCCTCAGTAGTCTGGCAGGAGTAACTGCTCTCTGTATACATGTATGCTTGAGTTTGCTCAAAGAGAGGACAAGTTCAGCATCCTCCTATGCCACCGCCATCTTGGACCTCCCAACGATTTGTTTTCTTGTTAACTGGCTGTATCTTTCTTCTAGAGTGTAAGCCTGGTCAGGGCTGGAACCATGTCTCTCACTCACTGCTATGTTCCCCTGGCCTGGCACGGTGCTCGTAATAAATACTGCTAAATAAATACCCGTGGAACGAGAAAATGCTCACAGTTGAATTTATTATTCTACTCTAATCAACAGAATAAACTTGGGGCAAAAGAGGAGGTTCAGGCTTTATGTGACGTTAACTTAATTTCATTGGTGCAATCCATCGGTCTTCTGTCCTCATTTCTGCTCCACTTAAACTGCTCAAAAGTAACCGATGTTCACTTTCTGGCCAAATCTAATAATGTCTCTTTGAGTCACTTTATCTTGACCTTTCTGCTGCCTTTGGCTCTATCACCCAACTGCTCACTCGATTTTTCTCTTTCTAATTTCAAGTTCCACAGCTCTGTTACCTTTCTTCCCCTTCCTACCTCTTCTTCCCTTCCTTATCTCTTCTTTGCTGGCTCCAACTTTCCCATTAATCCTGATGTCCATCAAATCTGTTTGTTTTGTTTGCATATTTATGATCATGTGAACATAGCTCAGCTGAAAAGAAACTTCTAGAAGCCATAAGATTTATGGAAAACAAAGCTAATTAACCAACCAAGAGGAAAAGTCAGAATTCACCAGTGTTATTGGCATAGCCTATAAAGATTTTTTCCAGGAATTTTAACATCTAACTAATCTATATACTGACTAGAATAGAGGTAGGAGTATTTCTAAGGAACTATCTATCTATTCACAAAATCTGATGTCAGACATATTACCTTAACACAAAGCAAAAGTCAGAGATGAGGGCAAGTACTTGTGTCTAAAGTTCTTCATCAGAGTTTTATTCATAGTAAGAAAGCGCTTGTGAGAAAGCCAGTGTTCAATAAAAGGAGAAGAAATAAATATACCTTTAAAAATCATGATTGTTGCCTTGGCCAGTGTGGGTCAGTTGGTTGGAATGTCGTCCAGTAAACCAAAAGGTTGCAGGTTCAATTCCCAGTCTGGGCACATACCTAGGTTGTGGGTTTGGTCCCCAGTCAGGGTGTATAGGGAGATTGATGTTTCTCTCTCACATTGATGTTTCTCGTACCCTCTCTCTCCCTCTCTTCCCGTCTCTCTAAAATCAATAAACATGTCCTTGTGGAGGATAAAAAATAAAAATAAAATAAAAATAAAAATCATTATTCTTTAAAATAATTATGCTATATTATTGAGTGAATAATGAAGGACACAAACATTTAAATATATGCATATGTTTAATGTATATGTATATATTATACATATACATAATGTTTGGTTGTTCTTCCTCTGTATATATACAACCAATACATTTTTAATATATATGTATATATTATACATATACATATACATAATGTATTGGTTGTTCTTTCTCTATATGTGCAGGGTAGGTTTATTTATGAGTGATTGTCAATTATGTTATTAGATGTTTTCATACTTTAAAAATATTTTCTAAACAAGTACCTTACATATATTTTTGCATTCGTGGTATGTTTTACAATGTCATTTTTGAAAACATGACTTTGGATTGTTTGCAAAGACAGCTTTTTTGTAGCTTTTAAAAAGCTAAAGTACACGTAAAGCTCTACATAAAGGAGGGCGGGGGTTGTCAGCCCCGATACAAGCAGAGTGGAGGAACTAGCCCTGCACTACGGTGTATCAAATGCCCAGGGTGTGGAAGCAGTGGCAGGGTGAAATATGGAGTCAGCTTTTTCAGTTTCAGCCAGTGAAGTTTGGCCTTGTTTAATTAAAGAAGGAGATTGTTTGTCGATAGTGGTTTTCCTGAGTTTTACAGGCAAGCCTCCCAATGGAAAAACAACCGAAATCAGACATGATGGGATGAATATTTAGTAGATAAGAAGGGCCAGTATGTCAAAAAAGGGATGCTGATTCATAAGTTGAAATACATAATTTAATTTATTAGCGGTAATCAGTAAATCTTTATATGCACTAATGGAGTAAAATACAAATTACATAGCCAGCACAATTCAGACCAGACCAGCTATAAGGATAATGTGAAACAATAATGAATAACAGCTAAGTTAATTGACCATTTCCATTTTTATTAATTGGAGAACTATATGGCAATCACTTAAATTAGAAAGAACTGTATTTTGTGGATGAACCGTTGAACCAGACCGGATATCTTTTTGGGTAACATATGTTTTCATCCTATTATGATATTATTTTTATTATTGAGACTTTTAATATTAAAAGCCCAAACAGCACGCAATTCCTCTGGGCTTTCATTTCCTCATCTGCACAATAAGGGTGTTGGAATGCTGGTTCTAACACCTCCATTTATGGCAGTGGGGCTGCAGGTTTCACAAACGTTTTATCCCATGTCATGGAAGCAGATATTGATGTAGGAGTGCGATTATCATCCATATCCTTGGAGTTCAATGTGTCTTAATCAAACGGCCTTAATCATCATGTTGATAAGTTTTATAGCATGCAAATATTATACATTTGATCTCATAAAAAAATGTACTCTGATGTTTTACTCATTGGGTAGAGCTCCATTTAAGATTTTGTTGGGATGGGGGGGGTGAACACGATTTTACTGCTTAAACAACAGCAGCAAAAAAGAGTTTAAGAACTGATGAGCCGAAGGAACTTCAAGGATGTGCTCAGTCCTCAGACTCTGAGATTCTGTCCAAGCAGCATTCCCGAGCTGCTCGGTCCCAGAACGATTAGATCCAGGCCTTGCCCTCACCTAGCTCATCACCTTGAACTAATACCCTCAAAGGACCAAGATCCATTCCCTACACTACTTTTCACTCTTGAAAAATCACTTGAAGGATCTAATGGTCCCTTTGCACTTTTCAAACTGTCACGCAAGGGAAGAAGTTCACGCTATATTAATAAATTTTAAAAAACAGGCTACAAAGAAATATGAATACTTCCTCCCACTATATATGTATATATAGCTGGGTCTAGATAGAGTAATGCTAGATAGATATAGATATTACTTTTATAGATCTTACTATGTGCCATTACCATTTGGTGGAATTTGTGTATATTAACTCACATTTTGCCCCAATCACTCTATGAGGTAGATATTATTATTTATTATCTTCATTTTATAGATGAGGGAGAGGATGCACAATAATTAATTTCATAACTTACCTGAGGTTATACAGATGCATAGAAAGAAATTTCTGGCAGTATTTGTTTCAAAAGTTTTTTGTTCTCAAAGACTATGGGGTGATGTTTGTTCTTTTGCCTGTGTGTAATTTCTAAAAAAAAAAAAATTTTTTAACTTAGGTAACACAATGAAAGGAGAGGCTTGTCAGAGTCTCCACACTCATTTGTCCTGAAAACGGTCAAATTTGGAGTCTGAGTGGCGGAGGCCCCGGGATCAGAGACCCTGATCTGTTTTGGAATGGGGCAATGATCTAGTAGGATTCAGAGATGATTTTGTTGTATAATGTGGGACATTAGAACTCAGCGGGAGGGAGGAAATGGTTATGATAAAATGTCCTTGGGAAGAACCCTTGCCCTTGCAGGGTGCCTCCCTTTGGCTAAGGGTGAATCTTCAACCTGTCCTACCAGGCTATCAGTGCCCCGCCCCAGATAAGCCAGGACTGCGGAAATCATTTACTGGGCTCCACCAGAATCAAAGATCTGGCACCAGACCATGCCAGTATTTTGTTGAACTGCATATTTTCTATTTGTATTACTTCTCTGCTTTCAGTCTCTCTGCTTATTTATCCCAGTGAGACTGTAACTCCTGGATGGCACTGACACTCTGGGAAGTACTTTCTTATATTTCCCAGAGTGCATTAAGCAAGAAAGTGTTTGAGGACTGGCAGCTGAATAGAATGGAATCAAGCCTGTGTGTAATGGTAGATTTCGGCAATTTGGAGTATGTATTTTCTGTTTTAGACCAATGGGCAGCACATGGATAATTCAAGCCATCATGTCACGGTAGTGTCCCATTAAAAAAAGGTCACTTAGATATATGTTCTAAAAAAATGACCTCATACAGCCCCGTTGGACTGCCTGGGTTAGGCTAGGTCATACTACAGTGAGAACCCACACTGCAAAGGTGGACCCTGCTGATGCACGCTAAATAAACCGAGAACGGAGGGGTCTTCTCCCTCCCTTCCCTTCCCTTCCTCTTTCCTTCTGCTTTCTGAGCAGTTCAGCCCCAAAGCCATTAAATGGGTCAGAGCAAGGTGCGCCTCTCCCCAGAGGGCAGGCTGGCACGGGGCGTCAGAGCCCAGGTAGGATGCGGACGGCGATGATTCTGTTCAGGGAAAGGGGCAGTGGCAATGCTCGGAAACTGGCTGTATACAGGGGATTTGGTCGATAAATAAATACATCAAAAATAATGTGATCCAAGTTTCTCACTGTTGTGTAAGAGAGGTAGAAAGAAGGAAAGGGAGGATGAACACTGTGATGTTAGATTGATATTGGAGGTATCAGTGTAAGCGTACAGGTATATATATATATAAATTTAAATGTAAATATGTTTATGTATCTCTATGTCTACATAGATGTCTACATAGATGCATGGGTGTGTACTTTTTTTTTTAAGATTTTATTTAATTTTAGAGAGGGGGAAGGGAGGGAGACAGAGAGGGACAGAGACATCAGCGTGTGGTTGCCCCTCCCATGGCCCTCACTGGGCACCCAGCCCGCAACCCAGGCATGTGCCCTGACTGGGAATCCTGGGAAAGGGTCAATGCCCTGACCCTTTGGTTCCCAGACCACGCTCAATCCACTGAGCTACACCAGCCAGGGCTGTGTGTGTACTTACATACATACATATGCCTTCCCTAAATATTTCTCTGATTTTTTAATATTTTCAATTCCACATTTACTTCATCTGGCATTTACTTTTGTGTTCAGCATGAGAAGAGACACCACATAGTTTTTTTGACCAAATAGCCAGCCAATTACCCCAACACTATTTATTGAATAATTTCTCTCTTCCCATTGATCTGAGATGCTTCCATTTCCATATATTATGGTGACTTCAAACATTTTAGAAAAGCAACCTTGATTGTCTGATTGTCTCATTAATGATGGGGAAATGCTGACATATCTCTGCTCCTTCTCCTCTGACATCTTGCTGGGCATTGGTGGCCTGTTTCCAACTGCATCCCATAAAGCATCCTTAAGCTCAACTCTTCCCAAACGGACCTGATCCTGTGTGTCCTCACGTACTCCTGACCTCAGGGAACGCCAGCACCAGCCTAACAGCCCAGCCACAGGTCCAACTGTGCCCGCCCTGCGCTTCGCTCTCACTGGGAGGTCTCTTCCTGTCTCCTTTCCTTTGCCACTCTTCAGTTCAGACTGCCACGACTTTCCCCCTGAGCTGTGACAACAGCTTTTTAATGCTCTCTCCTTCTAATTCATCCTTCATACTGATTTCTGAATAATGCATATAAATAATAAATAAATAATACATGATATTAATAATAATCTGAGCCTGTCCCTTTGACTGCAATTCAAAAACTCTCCAGTCTGTGCGGTGTCTTAGACACCAGAGCAGAACACTCAAGGCCACTGTCATTGACCTTGCAGATGCTCTTTTTCTACCTTTCCTCTCCCTCATACTCAGTTCCAGGCCTGGAATAGGCCAAATACTCCCCAATTTTATACCTTTTCTTTTCCCAGCCTGGAAAATCTATTCTTAACTTTAAGAAAATCTGTTCTTTTTGGGTCCAGCTTTAATACAGCCCCGTTCCATGAAATGTTTCCCTAACCCTCCATGTAGAACACATTGCTTCCTGCTTGACTCCAAAGCGTTTTGTACTTGTCTTAGCCTGCACGTTCCATTGTGCCTTGTGTGCATGCTGGACGCCTGAGCTTTCAGGTCTGGATTCTGACCCCTGAAGGCAGGACTACGTCTGGGTTGCCGCTGACCCCTGCCTGTGGCTAACAGTTTTAGCACATTTACATTAGCAGCTCACCAAGTGGTTTCCTTCCTTCCTTCCTTCCTTCCTTCCTTCCTTCCTTCCTTCCTTCCTTCCTTCCTTCCTTCCAAACTGATCTAATAAATGGCAACTGTACACCAGGCCCTAGTCTAACACTGGGACATTGCGATGAACAAGACCAGTTTCTTGTCCTCAGGGAGCTGTGTTCCTTGAGGAGTCTTATTTCATCTCATTAAGACTCTATGACATAGAGGCTGTTCCTCTGTCCCTTTAAGTCATCCCTCAAGAAGGGCCATATCTTTGATAAGTGGCAGCCCTGGAATTCAGATTTGCGTGATACCAGCAACTCTGTGCTTTGAAGAAATATTTGCGAAACTGAAAAGGAGAGAGAAAAACAATGACATGTCACTGTTTTAAAAGCCACGCCCACTTTGCTGTCTCTGTATGCTCAGGAACTAATTAGAGAAACCAAGTCTTACTACACCCAAGTTGGGGCTTTCTTCTGTGGGCCCACATTGTTTTATTATGGAAAACTGAACAGAAAGAAACGCGCGTGTATCAAGGTAGACATATCTACATACTTTACTTTTTCAAATCTTCACAAGAAGAGTGGAAGGAAAAAATACAATAAAAATAAAGTAATAAAATAATAAAATATGCAAAGAAAAAAAGAACACTGGAAGGCAGATACTGTTGACTCCATTTCTATAGGTGGAGAAACAGACTCGGGGAGGGGGTTTGTTTAAACAGCTGTCCACAATCACATAGCTATCTCTCACATTATGTTTTAAGTAGAACTTTTATCAACACATATATTGAACTTACATAAATTAAATTATTTTAAAATGTACATGGGGAAGTTGCTATTGAAGATTCCTGTAAAAGGTAGATTATTTAATAAATGGTAATTGGATTTACTGATTTGCTATTATGAAGTAAAAAGAAAAGTAAACAGGATTCAGATCTCACTTCTTATGCCAAAATAAGTTCCAGGTGCATTGAAGATTTACATATAAAACATGAAATCACAGACATCCTTGAAGAACACATGGATGTATATTTTTATAATCTTAGAATGGGCAAGACTTTAAAAAATATTTTTACCAGATGGGGACTGAGCCCACAGCAGGTCTGCCTTGGGCTGGCCAGTTGTGTGTGGGTTCTTTTTTTTAAGATTTTATTTAGTTTTAGACAGAGCAAAAGGGAGGGAGAAAGAGGGGGAGAGAAACTTTGATGTGTGAGAGAGAAACATCATTTAGTTGCCTCTCACATGCCCTCAACTGGGGACCTGGTGGTCTGCAACCCAGGCATGTGCCCTGACTGAGAATTGAACCAGTGACCTTTTGGTTCACAAGCCGGCACTCAATCCATTGAGCCGCACCAGCCAGGGCAGTGTGTGGGTTCTTGACATCGTTCAGGAGCGATTTCACAACATGAGTCCAGGCGATTTTGAAAGTACGTTTATCAAATCTGGGGACAGCGAAACAAAGGACGGGCTTAAGGTAGAAGAAGTGCCAGGAGGGAGCCTCAGTGGGGCCACTCTGGCTCACTGAGAAGCAACAGTCACAGTGACAGAAGTGAGCCACGGCAGGGCTGCTCTTAGTTCACTGGGAAGTCAGAGACAAAGGGGGACTTAGAGCCCTGGCTGGTGCAGCTCAGTTGGTTGGAGTGTCATTCTGCAGATGGAAGGGGCGTGGGATCGATTCCCAGTCAAAGCTCCTTCCCAGGTTGCAGGTTTGGCCCCGGTGGGGGCGTGTGCCAGAGACAACCCATCAATATTTCTGTTTCACACTGATGTTTCTCTCCCTCCCTTCCCCTCTTTCTAAAATCAATGAGCATGTCCTTGGGTGAGGAAAAAATTAAAAATAAAAAGGAGGCCTTGGAGACAGATTCAAGGAGTAAGCTCAGGATAAGCTGCCTCTGCCCTCTGCTCCCTTGCTTGCTAGTCTCGTGGGGACCCTTGGAGTTTAGAAGGAAGACAGCTGAGGTGCTCACCATGGGTCCTTTGTCTCGAGGCTTTTTATCTTTCTTTGGTGGGTGAGGAACCTAGGGGAGGTCTCAGGGGAGGGCCTTATCAGAATATTCATTAGCTTTCCAGGTGTGTCCTTCAATATGTTGACTCAGCAAACTGTGTATAGAGGGGTCAGGGTTCCTTTCTGGTTAGTTTTAGTTTTAAAGAACATCATTGAAGAGGGACCAGGACCGAGACTAGTCTGTCCCATGGCAGTCTAGAATGTTGAAACCGTTTGCTCCTGTGTCCTTGGTTAGCAAAAATAAAGCCTTGTGATTCATTATCTGGCTGTAAATTGCTCAATTGTTTGGCGTTGTTTAATTATTGTGTTTCAGCTTCCCTTATTCCACTTGTCAAGGAATTTCCCTAGCTTCTTACTATCCTGCTTCAATGCAACACAAAATCCAGAAGTCATGAAGGAAAAGATTGTTAAATTTGATCACATAAAACGTAGAGTTTTATATGGCAAACTTCAACCTCTTAAAAATAAAAGATAGCCCTGACTGGTGTGGCTCAAGTGGGCTGAGCACCAGCCTGTGAACTGAAAGGTTGCCAGTTTGATTCCCAGTCAGGGCACATGCCTGGGTTATGGGCGAGGTCCCCAGTTTGGGGTATGAGAGAAGCAACTGATCATTTTCTCTCACATGGATGTTTCTCTCCCTCTCTTTCTCCCTCCCTTCCCCTTCTCTAAAAAATAAAAAAGTCTAAAAAAAATAAGGTAGACCTCACCAAATGACTGCACTGGGGTTTGGAGTTAAATCCCTGCATGTAATGTAGGACTGCGTGGCCTGCATGCAGATTTTGCTTGACAACTTCCTGTTAGTAGACAGCCAATCAAAACCAGGTTTAGGGTCTGTAATCTATATTCTGGACTATTTGTTTTCTCTGAGCCTCAAATTACAACAATAGTTGATTCTTGGACAACATAGGTCTGAACTGTACAGGTCAATCCATTGAGAAAGTCTGAATTACACTCAACTATATTTCACAAATCACTAGTTGGGGACCTTAATGTAGGGAAATATGTGAGGTGCTTTTTGAAGTTTCAGAATGGAAGGAATCAATGTGAAACTGAAACACGTGGTCTGTTTGACAGTCAGGGCTGATTTGATGGATCTGAGCGACCAGATCCCCAGAATCCCGGTCACTCCTTGAAGCTGGGTCTCAGTCGTATAAGAAGAAAGAAAAGCAAGCATGAAAAGGCCCTGGCCTTTGTGGCTCAGTTGGTTGGGCATCCTTCTGCAAAGCAAAAGGTTACCAGTTCAATTCCTAGTGAGGGCACATGCCTGGGTGGCAGGTTCGGTCCCCAGTTGGGGCACATGTGAGAGGAAACCAATCGATGTTTCTCTCCCTCTCTTTCTCCCTCCCTTCCCCTCTCTCTAATAATAAATAAATAAAATCTAGGAAAAAAAAGAGTGAAAAGGCAGGTGAAATCTATTTGATTCCTGTTGGAACTGGATTTTCTATGCAAGGTACTACCTTGCTATCTTTAAAAGAAATTTACCCTGACTGGTGTGGCTCAGTCGTGCCATAACCAAAAAGTTACAAGTTCAATTCCCAGTCAGGACACATGCCTAGGTTACAGGTTCATCCCCAGTCCAGGTGCATGCAACCCCAGGTCTGGTCCAGACATATACGATCCCCAGTCCCAGCATAGATCCCTGGTCTGGGTGCACACAGATGCAACCAATCAATGTTTCTCTCACACCGATGTTTCTCTCTCTCCCTCCTCTCTCTCTCTCTAAAACAAACAAACGAACAAATGAAAATGTCCTCGGGTGAGGGTAAAAAAAGAGAGAAAAGAAATTTAGTTAAAGAGAAGCCGTGGCTGAGTTTATGTGACCTCCTTAGAAAAATTGTGGAATGTACTAATTTGGGAAACATTAGGAGCTGGGTTTGTGTTACATTTAAATTTGCAAAGTGCGTATCTTCTATGAAGCTATTTGTTAGACATGACAAACCTGAGCTTATTGGGGATGAGCAATAGACCTTTTTTTCCCTGTGTAGCTGTGTTTTTATTTTGCACAGTCATTTCACTTATTTTCTAATGACTTTTTGAAAAATGCTGAAGCTTTATAATAGGAAGAGAGGCGTTTAGGACGGTGATTGACCCTCCCAGGCTAGTCATTCTGCTTTGCAATGGAACCTCCGTGTTTGGGGGGCGGGGTTTGCACAACTGAAGGAGCAGCATAATCAGAGAGCTATAGCACTTCGGGGGCCCAGACAGCTCTGTTGTGACCCTGGAGAGGTGGCTGAGGAAATCTCCTTCCGGGTTCCAAAAAGATCCCTGAGCTGTCACAGAGCCTCACAGGGCCCTGAGAATGAGACGGGAGACAAGGAGGCGACAGTGAGATCCGGGTGGGGGAGAGAGTCCCCAGCACACAGTACCGAGGCGGGCAGTTGCAGAGCACCGGCTTCATTAGCGAGCTGGAGACCACATGCACAAACATTCACAGGCATTCGTGGCAACAGTTAAGGAGCGAAACCCAGGGAAGACTGGACTGTCGGTCAGTCAAGGGGGGTAGCGGGGGGCAGGGCAGGAAGTGTGCTCAGAGACACTGCAATTTGGAGATAAAAGCTCAGGAGGCCTCGCAGGTTAGTGAAATCTGAATATTGTTACATTTTAGGGTTCCTTCCAGGATTTTTGTGAATCCTAGTCATACCCGTATGTAGCAGGGACTACTATTCCAAGAGTTAGAGTCCACTGGAATTTGGAAATGGCAGTGACATTATAGGAGGCCAAAAGCATGGAAATGGGTGTGGACCCTCGTGTGTTGGTGAGCGCCAGTGAACAGTGAAGAGCCTGAAGTTGGAAACACCCGGGTGGCGTCTTTAAAGACCTGGAGAGGGATAGTGTGCTTGGCAAAGTTGCTTTGAAAGGAAGACAAAGCAAATGTCGCCTTCCTGGAACTTAATTACTTTGCATCCCCTGGTGACATAAATGTCCGGAAAGTAGTTTTTCAGCCCTGCTCCTACCCCCTCAAACACTGAGTTTCTGTAGAGATTGAAACCTCTTCCCAGATCAAGGCAGGCAATGGACGCCAGACATGGCCAGTGCCCCCGGGTCAGCGACCACTGGGCTCACGCCTCTGCAGGCCGCCGGCCGCGTGCGCGCCAGCTCGCGTGCTGGGATGGGCGGTGGAAACTGGGGGGGCTGGAGGCAAAAGCCGGTGCGTTCGGGAGAATATGGCCATGGCACGGAGGAAAACACACCGAGACTCCGGCGGAGGGAAAGCGCTTCGACCCTGCAAAAATAGCAGGTACCAGAAGTCGAGTCATAACAGCACCGGACACGATGACAGCGGCTCACGTTTACGGGCTGCTTGCCAGGAGCTGGGTATCATGCAAAGCACGTTACAGACATCGTCTCATTTCGGAAGTTGAAGGAGATGAAGGGAGAGCCCGAGGGGCTTGAGATTGGAGGTGGTCTGTGCCCTGTCTCACGGAGTACTTCAGTGAGAGTGGCTAACTCAGGACTTTGGGGCAGGTCTTTTGGAGTGTTATCAACCAGAGCACATACAAGCAAAATCACTAAGTCATCAGCGGGCTGGAAAATAAATGAAGAAGCTTACTTATTAAAACTGCAGACCCTACGATGGTAGAGAAGAAAATATAGGTCAGGCTCGCTGAGAACAGGCTGCCTTCAGCAGAACACTTCAATTAAAACTCCAGCTGCCAGTCTAAGAACAGGCTCCTAATTCTGTCCTGCTGCTTAGACTAGGGCCAGGAGGCTGGATCACTCAAACCACAGGGACAGGCACTGACCTGCTAGGAAGGCAAGGGCGTCACCTCAGATCCAGGGCTTCTAAGAAGACCTATAGGTGGCCTCTTTCCAATCCCAAGGCTGTCTTCCAAGAAACAGTGTGCACGGCCGTGCCCAGAAAACTGTGAAACAAAACTGCCCTTTAATGGGTTATCAAGGCTGCATGCAAAAAGACGGTGATGA
>PVJI01029777.1:0-14909 GCA_004026765.1 Micronycteris hirsuta
AGGTTAACATTTCCTAGGTTATTTACTTGATTCAAATTTATTAAATATGTTTGCTAATATTATAACTGATACCGCTTCAGTTCTACCTACCACTTACTTCTGCTACTGAAAATTCATCAGAACTAATGTCCTTTTAGAAATGAGCATCTATTTAATGTTCTGGTTTTTTCCCTTGATATTTGCAAGTTATCTTTGTAATACTTCCTAAAGGTACATCCTGCTCCCCTCTCAACTAAAAATCATTTTGGTTTACTAACAGTGTTTAGCATAGTGCCTTGTTCACTGTAGGTGCTCCAAAAAAGATTTGTTAAAAGATTAAATAAGTCAAGTTTGTGGTTTGTTTACAACATAGGCTCATTTCCTCAAAAATAAGGATAGTTTAGCATGTTTTAGTATAGAGAGCACCCATCAGAGTGAGAAGAGTGGGGCTCTAGGCTGGCATTGGTCTTGATCAGACCTGCGATGCAGAAAAGCTAACCTCTTTGGACTGAGCTTCCTCAGCTATAATGAGGTTTTAACTAAATCTCTGACCCTCTTCTTGCCCTAGTAAGCCTCCTTCACGTAGCAAGTGTTATAGCGACTTTGGAAAACATGTTTCAGTTCCTTGAGCAATCATGTATCTGCCTGGATTTGAGAGTGTCTAATTGAAATAATACTTATGGCAGAGTACTCTCAAAGTTATCCTACACAAGCTTTTCAAAATTTCATTTACTTTCAACTTTCTCTCATTATCCTTACATTGTTCCTTCTACAAAGGCTTTCTTTCTTCATCTTATTAAATTGTTGCGCACTTAAATTCTTTTGTTTGGAGAACAAGATGTAGAAATCCAACTAAAATTATATTTGAATAATTTCCACTGGGAATTAAAATGACTTTGTCATCTTGCTACCTGGGAAATGTAACCATGGATCACTGCAGAAAGCTTATCTAGTTTATCACTGCTTTGTATGTGTGCTGCCAAAGCTGTTAAAGGCGGCATGGTGAAGTGGTTATGAACTCTGGCATTGGAATCAGACTGCCTAAGTTCAAATTCCAGCATCCATTCTTTCGACACGTGGGATTTGGAAATTTATTTTATCTTGCTAAACTTCAGTTTCAACACACTTAAAATGAGAAAAAAAAATAGTACCTACCTCATAGTTGTATGCATAAACTGAGATAATTCACATAAGAGGGATATTACCCTTACCCAAGGCATACTACAGATTTAATGCAATCCCTATCAAAATCCCAATGGCATTTTTTGCAGAAACAGAAAAATCTATCCTAAAATTCATATAGAATCTAAAGAGACACCAACTAATCAAAACAATTTTGAAAAAGTACAATAAAGTTGTAGGTCTCACACTTCCTGATTTCAAAACTTACTACAAAAGCTACAATAATCAAAACAGTATGGTACTGGCATAAAGACAAACATATAGACCAATAGAAAAAAATAGAGAGCTCAGAAATAAACTCTCACATACATGGTCAAATGATTTTTGACAAGGTTGCCCCAATATCATTCAATAGGGAAAGAACACTGTTCCACAAATGGTACTAGAAACACTAGAAACCTACATGCAAAAAAAAAAAAAAAAAAGTTAGACCCTTGACCTTACACCAGGGGTATCAAACTCATTTTCACTGGGGGCCATATCAGTCTCATGGTTGCCTTCAAAGGGCTGAAATAATTTTAGGACTGTATACATGTAACTACTTCTTAACTGTTAAGGAGTTGAAATTACATTCACCCATTGAAGGCAACTGTGAGGTTGATGTGGCCCCTGGTGAAAATAAGTTTGACACCCCTGGCTTATACTACATAAAAAAGTTAACTCAAAATGAACCAAAGGCCTAAATGTAAGAGCTAAAACTATACAATACTTAGAAGAACACACAGGGAAGAAAGCTTTACGACATTGGTTTTGACAATGAATTCTTCAAACAATACCATAAGTAAAAATAAACAGGAATACATCAAAATTTAAAACTTGTGCAACACAGGACACAATCAGCAAAGTAAAATGGCAATACACAGAATGCAAAAAGAGATTTGCAAATTATATATCTAAGGATATATAATTTTAAAACCCACACTATATAAAGAACTCCTATGACAACAATAAAAAACAAACAACCTGATTTTAAAATGGGCAAGACTTAAATAGACATTTTCCAAAGATACATAAATAGCCAATAAATTGTACATTAAGAGATAGTAAAGCTCATTAATCACTAGTAAAATGCAAATCAAAACCACAATGCTATACCACTTCACACTCATTAGGAAGGCTATAGTTAAAATAAATGTGGAATCTAATGAACACAATAAACTGGTGAACAAAATAGAAATAGGTATGGATACATGGAGCAGAGGGGGTGTTATGAAAGAAGTTGAAGTGATTATATATATATGTGTGTGTGTGTGTATAATCATATATATATTTATCACATATAGATACAGACAACAGTGTGATGATAGACAGAAGAGGGTTGTAGGGGTAGGTAGAGGTGGGCAAAGGAGGGGTGAATGGGGATGGAAAGAGACTTTGCTTGGGACGATGGGTGCATGATGCAGCATGCAGATGATACTTTAGTGAGTTGTACACATGAAAGCTCTATGGTTTTGTGAACCAATGTCACCCAACAAGTTCAATTTTTTTAAAAAAAAGCAAAAAATAAAAATAAAAATAAAGCTGCCACATTTTCCAGTCAAAAACGAATACTTTGTGTTCTGGGTAAATTTCATAGCATAGGTATCTAGACCTTTATTTGGCATTAACTGTTTCTTTCCTTTTTCTCTGTGGGAATTTTGACTTTAATATACAGTAATATGACATGGTTTTAAAATCAAAAGGTACTATTTCTTATCTCCTTATGACCAAGAAGAAAAATGGTTAACATCTGCATGTTATTATACCCCATGTTAAGTTTTTAAAGAAACTCTTATACATTTATTGTGAAATGTAAAACCGTGCCAATACAACAGTACTTGGGGATATGGCTCCACTAAAAAAGACCCAATTGTTGTTTGTTAAGGAAAATCTTTAAGTCCTAGAAAGAAAATCCTTACCCAAGGACATTTTTTTTTTCACTGTTTTAAGAAAGAGAGCAGGTGAGGAAGGGAGAGAAACATAGACGTGAGAGAAAATCATCCACTGGTTGCCTCCCACATGCATCCAAAATGGGGATTGGACCCACAACCTAAGTATGTGCCCTGCCTAGGAATCGAACCTGCAACCTTTCAGTTACAGGGATGACAATCCAACCAACTGAGCCACATTGTCCAGGACGACATGACTTTTTAAAATGATATGTCAACTAATTTTTCTCAGTTCAGATACACTATTTAGAATGTTTCCTTAAAGATCTCACACTGTCACCTGTTCTGACACTGACATAGCCACCCTCTCTGTAGTGAGGTCATTCCGGACGTAGTGCTATTTTCACCCGAGTCCCTGTAAGTCTACTCCAGAGCGCGGTTTCTCACCTCTCTTTACATTGTCCCCCTTCTCCTATGCCCCACTGCCCAGCCCAAGATTGGGTTTTTTCCAATTTTTAGATATTTTCCTCTAATCTTGTCCACCATGAAATTTTAATACCATTGTATATGTTTATGAGCTTTATGCATTTGTTTTATACATGAAAACAGATTTTTTTTATCCTCCAACATCAATATTCACCCTTTAGAGGTAACATTACATCTGCTGAAAAATCGTGCTCTGGAGAGTGAGACTCCAGTTCTCACACTAGGCCCAGGCTCCAGATGCTTTCCTGTGGGTCCCTCATAGGAGATTATTTGGGGCAGTAACAACTAGGTTCCCCGAAAACACCAGCTGAGGCTCGTATTCTCGGAGCTGCAGCAGAATGGAATATCTAAATGTTTTTGCCTGAATACTTATTTAACAGGGAATTCTAAATTGATATATCTTCAAGATTCACCCTCACATACAAAGGGGGACCCAGGAAAAACCTAGAATTTTCTTCTGGAGGGTGGGTCCTTGTAGAACAGGCTTCCCCCGATAGGTGAGTATTCTCTAGGAGTCCATCTGTATCACTGTACCAGCTGGCATTGTTGTGAGAGGTTG
The DNA here is from genome assembly GCA_004026765.1 of Micronycteris hirsuta. Classification (NCBI taxonomy): domain Eukaryota; kingdom Metazoa; phylum Chordata; class Mammalia; order Chiroptera; family Phyllostomidae; genus Micronycteris; species Micronycteris hirsuta. The sequence continues at coordinate 4,075 of PVJI01029777.1, forward strand.
TGTTGGGCTTCAGTGAATTTTTTTTGGAAGACTCTTTCAAACATGCCCATTTCATGATGGGTGATTTGCAGCACACCTGCCCACCCCACACCGAGTTTCAGCAGTTTTTGATCAAAATTGGCATGACCCTATTCCCCACCCTCCATATTCACTGGATCTCGCCCTGAGTGCCTTTTTTTGTTTCCCTGGTGAAAAAAGTCCTTAAGGGAAATGTTTTACTGATGTGGAAGAATTGAAACAAATAAACAAAACAGCAGAAGCACTAAAAGCAGCTGATGAGTTCAAAAACTGTTTTGAGAGGTGGAAAAAAAGTCTCAACAGATGTAGTATATCAAATGGAAAGTACTTTGAAGGTGACTGAAGTTTCAACATGTAAGAATAAATACACATTTTTTAATAAATAAATTCCAGTTTTGGGGTGACCCCTTGTATAGCATTATCCAGGATCCCTTTGCCTATACCCATCACTGGCTTATCTATTCTCTTTTATTCTCAACATGTGAATGAAACTTAGGATTTTATCAACTTAAGAGGTGATGGCTTCATTACTATAACGAACAACATGAATTACCTGCTGCAACTTAAAGGTTGTAGGTAGCCTCCAGTCAGTATTGATAAGTGAGTGCAAATATAGAAAGGTCTGGAGTGTTATAAAATGTAGATACAGTCTTTATTTTTTTAATTTAGAAAAAAGGGCTCTACTAAAAATATGGTCATTAAGTAGTCAAGTGGGAGCTGTAAAAAAATGATGTACATAAATACTAGAGCCAAAGGATTTTTGGCATTTGAGTTATGCTCTAACTCAATACTAACCTTCTACATTTATTAAAGTAATACTAAAATAAGAGAAAATTTTAAACGTTAGGGAAAAAGTTCTCATTAAATGTGAATTTAGTATCAGATCTGGCAAAAAAAATTAAGAATTTCCTTTTCCCAGAACCATACTCATCGTTCCGTAGGTCTCAGATTTCTAAATCATTTTTAGGAAATAGATTGTTCTTTACAGCACTATCAATTTTTTTTTGGATATTTCCTCCTCTGTAATAGTAGTTTTGGAAATAAATGGGACTCCTGAAGGAATTGTAATATACTCAGGGTTCTAGAATTCAACTTCAACATTAAAAAAACCTTTAAATTTTGTCAACAATGCCTTTACTCATATTATCAAGAATATATTCAACATGCTGCAAAGCAGTGCTACAAAACATGAACAGAAAGTGGGGAAAAAATGTACCAGGGTACTACACTATCCAAAGCCACTGATAGAAAAGATTTAAAATGTTTTTTTTTAAAAAGGAAAGAGGAAAGAAAAAAACATTCTGGCAGGATTTGTGGAAAACAGTGACTACAACTTTGTTTTTTAAGTGCTTTCTGAACAGTAGTCAGTAAGTTCTATCATTTGACACAAACCACTTCTGGTTGGTCGTTTTGCTCTGGGCCACCTGAAGCTTGCAAGTAGTCACTTTGATGACATGGATTAAAAGTATTGTTAGAGAATTTAGTTATTCTTAAGATTCAAGATGAAGTCTTTGATTTTGCAAATAACTTTTTTTACTTTTTCTCCAACCAAAAATTGAGGGGTCTTAAATATTACTAAGGTCATAAAATAATAAATCTTGTTCTAATAAACTTAAAATTTGAAATAACTATAAAGATTCATTGTTACGGCAACCTTCAAAAAAACTTTTATGCAGAGGAAGAAAGTATATGTGTATTTCAAGTAGTTGAAGATGAAAATCTCAAGTAGATATTTTCAAAATTCAGTGCCCTGAGTATTAGGCTTACCTTTCTTATTTTTTCCACTTTCTTTAGTATCTATGATTTTAATTTATAATGTTTTTAATTTCAGTAAATAAATTTTGACTGACAATCTTATAACATATGCTAACAGAAAACCCACACTCTGAGATTTTTATATTCCAAATATGACAAAGATCCTAAATTTTTCCATTAAAAGTATTATTCACTTAATTATCTTTTATTTTGTGTGAAACGCATGCCTAAACATTTTCATCTATATATGCAACCATGCTTGAAAGGACAATTTATCAATAAACCTTTCTATTGCATGCTTTCACTTGTTTTTAGGACTTGTTCTGAAGTCTTTTTTCTTTTTAAAGATTTTATTTATTTTTAGACAGAAGGGAAGGGAGGGAGAAAGAGAGGGAGTGAAACATCCATGTGTGGTTGCCTCTCACGTGGCCCCCACTGGGGACCTGGCCTGCAACCCAGGCATGTGCCCTGACTGGGAATCGAACCGGCGACCCTTTGGTTCACAGCCTGCGCTCAGTCCACTGAGCCACACCAGCCAGGATTTGTTCTGATGTCTTAATCATTCACAACTGATAATTTGCCTTCTCAGCTGCTCGCTGTCTTTATAATATCCTGCTATACAATTAACAAGAGAAAAATTCTGAGATGTTCTAAATTAAATTACAGCAACTGGAGAGTGAGAAAGACAAACATAGTTAACCAGTTAATAGCTCTAAACAACATAAACACTCAAGCAGGCACTGCACAGTGCCTGCGGACGCCTCATGGTTCTCAATATCTTCAGCTGACGGCCCTCAGTGCCTCCTGCATCAGATCTCCTCTTCAAATTTTGTTCATTATTATCATAACTTTTACTGTTACAAATCTTCATCCTGCATAGCTTGATGTTATAAAGACACCACTCTGATAATGGATGCTCAACTTTTTAAGATGATCACTAAGACCATTGAGACAATAAGACAAATCTCAAGAAACTACAGAAGATAACGGTCTTCAAAGAAACATGACAGTAAAAGCCTTTTCTGATCTGGCACTCTTTTTGCCCAAACGAGGTCTAAGGCTCCTAAAAACCACTTTCCCTTCTACATGGAACATAACATACCAGGAATGAGCCTTCCTGGCTATGAGGAACTGACAATGCGATGACATATCCAAACTGAGCCACCTGGCAAGGGAGGACCAACGATGTTTTAATCACTGATCAGTGCTGCTTTCAAATGATTGATCAGGGACTTTCAAGGAAAGATCTTGATCAAAAGGGGGAAAATATAAAAATGTAAACAGAGCCACTTTAAAAAATGGAGCTGGAGCTGCCATGCCAGAGGAACTGCCTTGCACATCTTATGCCTCAAATCTTTGGAATGTTTGCACAGGACAAAACAACCTTTGGACCAGAGTTCGGCCAACACCGCGTCCTAAAGAACTCTTTGCAGACAAAACAAAAACACAGTTACTACTATTGCTGGACTACCAAGTTCCAAATGAAAAACTTTGTTTAAAATTATTATTATGTTATAGTATCTTCACCAGCAGAAACACCTGCCTTCTACTGATGAAATTGCTCCCCTTCCCTTTTTCATAAAACCCATTGCTTTGTCTCCTAACTGAAACACTATCTGGGCTTCTGTCTGAATCCATACTTCCAGAATAACTATTCTTACTGATCTCAAAGGAACACTATTTGCTTCTCATTGAAAGACCTTTTTATTTTGAAGTTAACATAGTTGTGGGCCAGCTAACAAAAGACTACTCACATTCCTGTATGTATGTTACAGCTTTGACTCAACCTCCAGGAGTGTATTAGCCAACCACTAGATACCACTGTCTCCCACATATACACGCACTTTCAAGACTGTGGCCTGTAACCAATCAAAAGTAGCAAATATTTCTTCCTTACAGATTATGCACCTATCATAGAATTGCCCCTGCTTTACCCACCCCTTCTCTGTAACCAATGTAAATTCTTTCAAAACAACTTCCGTATCTCTTCCCCCAAACGTAAGGTACAAAAGCACCCAACAACTCCAAGACAACACACGTTTGTCTTTTCCACCCAGCTCTGCTGACGGTGGTTTACACTTCAAGCCCCAGGACTTGGTCCTTTTCTGGCTAGCATATGGCTCAATAAATCCTGTAAGCTTTTGGCTGCAAAAGATTTTTTTCATTTGTTTAACACCATCTTTTCCTTACTACCTCGCACTACTTTTTAATGTTATCTACCAACAGTTAGATCTAAAATGTATGTTCACACTAAAGCTGACTAAAGCTTGACCCCTATAACTATTATTTATAGGAGTGTTTCCTACTACAGTTATTAAGATAAAATCTATTCATAAAATCTAAGAATATGGATAACTGGAACAGGGGTTCTGAGAGCTCTTTTAACCCTCTCATTTTAGAAATCATTCCAGTTACATTAAAAAATAAGATGCTAAGCAATTGCTTGCAAAGAAAAGCCTAATAATGGAATGATTATGTAGTGTAAGCCCTGACAGTTTTTTTTGTAATGCAAGTGCATGACTTAAGCTTTGATTGCTGAGGCATCCACTGCAAAGTAGGCTATCTCCAATAAACAGCTTGCCAGCCACACGGCTGGAAGAACCAGGCCTCCCCTCTCCCCTAAGACTCCTTTGTTTCAGAGATCTTAGTTAATTTCAATAATTGGCCATTTGGGCCACTTGTTTTTTTTCTTCCCATGCTTTAAATTCCTGCTCTTACATTTTAAATTCCCCAATAAAGAGTGAGCCCATGAAACCCTAGGCCCCCACCCTTGAGAGAAGCCCAGGCCAGTGTGCTGTGCTCTTCTCTCTTCTCCCCTTCCCTCTCCACCCTTTTCTCCTACTCCCCCTCTCCCCTGCACCCAGACCTCACTGTGTGGCTCCGGGTGTGCTATGTGATTTCCAGGTCCTACTGTTAGTGTGGGTGTTTAGCTAGAAAAAGGGGACAAAGGGAATTAAGCATTGAGTTTAATTAACTGGGAAACATAGCCTGTTTGCTTACCCAGGAAGCTACGGCTTCGCACCCCAGGGGATTACAGCATTGTTCCACCGATGGGTTTAACACTCCTCCCTCGCCCTCTCCAGTACAGGATTGCTGAGGGGGTCACAAGGGGAGGTGCTTGACCTAAGAGGCCAGTCAGTCTGGCTAGGGGGTGTGGCCTATCAAAAGCCCATGAAGGCTTGGAAAGTTGTTTGGCGCTTTTGAAAAAGCACCTGATCCACCCCAAACCCAAGCTAATATAATCCTAGAGGAACAAAGAAACTCTTTCGCTCTCTTTTGCTGGTGACCTGCAGCTGCCCAAGTGTACCTGCGTCCTCTCTGCATAGCTGTGTGGCCCTAGTAGCCATGTGGACTCCACACACTGACTCCGGGAGGGGGCACAGTGATAAACTGCAGCTGGAAACACAAGCTAAGCCAGCCGCATGCTGGACTGGACTGGACTGTAATATGGAGCAGAAACTCTGGGCACTGGCTTTTGCTTTGGCAAAACATTGGACCTTCCCCCTGGCAAGATGGATGGAAATGGAACATGGGGATGTCAGGAGGGAAACCCCCTTAATTTTACCTCATCAAAAAGGTTTGCCACAAGTACCCCATCCTCCTGTGCAGGTCTCAGAAATTATCTTCCTCGCAACACTACAAGAATTCCACTTCTACTGATAACACTAAAATAAACCTATTTTTTTTAAGTTTCCTGAGTTATTGCTAAGTGGCATCTTGTGATCACAGTAAGAACCACAAGGACCAGACCAACCACAACATCAGTTATTGATAGACTGAGGCCAACATACAGAATGAATCATTGACAAGTTTTAAAGCCACATTAATAAAGATTGGTGTTTCAACCAACAAGACAGCTGCAGGTTTAATTTCTTTTATGTATAGTCAGGATCACAATTTAAAACAGCACTAACCATTAATGAGTAATGATTCTCTTGAAAACTTAGAATCTTACCATAAGGCAGTTGTGCCACTCTAAATATTTAAGATCATTTATAGAATATCTTTCCCTGAAACTAAAAACTGAAACATTAAAAACATTTTTAAAAGAAATCTAGTTAATATTCTTGTTTTTAAGGACAAAATGTTTTAGACCTTTAAAATTCTACCTTTCAATACTTATGTTTTAATACAAAAATCTGAAACCAAGCACATCACATGATATGCTACTTTTGACTTGAAAAGTAGCAAAACAGAAGATCTTTAATTACACTATATTTATAGATCCTTGAAGCATTTTTACAAGTTAAATAAAAATTATATTCAACTTTCATCAAAATATCTACTAGAAATCTTTTAAAATCTAATATACTATCATTTTAGATGATTTGGGTAGTCGATAACTAATAAAATGTTTTAAAATGTAAAAACCATTTCTTCTCTTTCCTTCCAACCAAAAAAATCTCAAATTTTACATGTAAAGCATTTTTGCTTATATAATTTGCACTTTAAAACTAGCTCAAAATAGTCAGAAAAATAATCAAAAGTCTTAAATACAAGTTAAAAAATAGCATACACAATCAAAACTAGAATAAAAAACTATTTTCTTTTTAACCAAAATACTAAGTATTTCAAACTCTGTAAGACAGACAACAAGCTCACCACAATTCAGATGTGGTGTCAAAATGGAGTGGCTCTGACGCAAACGTCAAAGACAATAAACAATCCTTTATGCTGCACTGAAAACTGTACACTTTCATTTTTCTTAATGGCATATTATGAATTTCCTACTGGCATTCTTGAATAAAATAACAAACACACTTTTCCACCAATTTATTCTCATTTCTCCCTTGCATATAAGAATCTCTAATAAGAGAAAATTTCTTCTGTGACTACAATAGAGATTTCTAAAATCCCTAAAATATAGTCTTTAGAAAAAAAAATTCCTAACCCATACTATGCATCTTAATAGGCTTATATATTTAAAAACAATGTCTCTTATGGCTTACACTCAAATTTAATGCATTACCATAGGTCCCAGGGATTGTAGAATCTTATTGGCAGCCAACAGTTTAAAGGATGACAATATTCCTGCATTTGTAATCTCAAAATTTTAAAAGAAAACTATTCATCATAGTCTTGGAAAAGCTCAAAGATAGTTCTATTTTTTTTTTTTTAAGTACACAAATAGATACAGGGAGACGAATAACAAAATAGATTGTGTTACAGCTTTGTAAACTTGTTCCATTTCAAAATGTATTTTTTAGAGCCAGGGAGATTTCTTATACAAATAAAACTAAACACTTGTTCCCTTTTCTTCAAAAAAGTATTTACAGTACATAGAACTACAAGCAAAAAGTGTACAACTGCTTATATTTCTGGCCAGGGATAGAGATGAACAGGAACACAAAGGTGCTTATTCAATTATCTGAGCATCTTAATTTGCTTGTAAAGTTATTATAGGTCAACTATGAAAAAATTAGAAAATACCATTAGTGAATACCAGCCCTTTGTAAAACATCACACAAGATGCCAAGGTATTTATACATTCTCTGTGGTAAAAACTGTACATACATATTCTGTGCACCTTTAACATTGCAAAATTTATATTACAACTTTTTCATCTCTCAAAATTCTGAGTTAAAAAATGTCTGTTTTTTCTTTTGCCAAAAAAAGGTGATATTAATTGACTGATTAGGTTCGTGAAACTTTTTATAAAATTCTTTGCTAAGGACTTTTCATCAATTTCGTTTACTGGTATCTTCATAAAGAAATATTCACTGAACTTTGAAAAGTTTTGAGCAGATATTTCCACACCTTTGTGGCTAGCATCATGATACACATAATAATGGTGTATGTAATAACAGCCCACAGCAATGTGAAATACAAAACTTTGTTCTCTAACTTTATTTTGGTCTCAGAGGCTGAAGTTCATTGCTCTCATCCAGCCATATTGTCCCTTATTTGATCAACTCGAAGAGCGAGGTGTCTGAAAGAGGGGCGTTGATTTACATTATTGTTCCAGCATTCTGTCATGATCACATAAATCTGTAGGAGAGAAAATAAACCAAAATTACAACGAGCACAAAGAGCTCCCTTTTAATTGGCAGAAGACATGAATTTGGAACTCCCATTTTATTGTCCCATACAGGAGGACGTCATGGCTATGCCTAGATCCACAGTCATGATTTATGTTATTTATCTAAGAATTAATCAAATTTCATAAAGTGACCTGAAGTCCTTGTTTTAAAAGGGAAGACAACTGCACAATTTCTATGGATAAAAAAATTTTTTTTTGTTACCTCATCTGGGCATCCCTCTGGTCTAGGTAATCTTCCATTATTCTTCAAGAGCTCTATCAAATGAAACACAATCATCTGTCCTTGTTTGTCATTGCCGATCATACGCATGAACTCCTGAAACACAAACCCACTTTGCAATGAGGTTTTTTTGGGTACATTTAATTTGAAGCAGAATTTTCTCAACTTCTTCCAGTAAACTGGAAAAATTCTGTATATGTATGTTACAAGCTATATGGTGTTATAACCTTTATTTTAAAGAAGAAATATTTTAATGAAATTTAACTTTTACGTATAAAATTAAAAGAAGCCTGGAAGAAAACATACCACAATATTAAAGTAGTTATCACTGAGTAGTTGAATTAGAGATTATTTTTTTCATGCTTTTCTATATTAAAAATATTTCACAATGATCAGGAAAAAAAATTACTGTAAAAGGTTTATTTTAACTTTTACAATCACTCCTATAATGAATGAGTTTATTGGAATCATTGAGGATAATATTAAGAGAATATAGTAGATAGTACTCTACCTGCCTGTTTAAAAAATTCAAGTTTATTTAATGAATAAGTTTAGGATTGTTTTATTGGATGCTGTCTTACAAATAAGCAGTAAGAGGCTCTAAAATGAGCCTTAAGCTTACTATTATTATTCGGAAAAAGCTTTCCTTATGTCAAAAAAAAGTTGAAAGTAAATAAAAAACACACGGACCGCTGGCGGACTTTTACTCTTCTCAATGTATGTGAAAAGTTCATACAGAACCACTCCAAAGCTCCAAACATCTGAGGCCACAGAAAACTTGCTCTCTGTCAGTGATTCTGGAGCATACCTGTGATACAGAGGAAAAGCATTTAAAAGATGGTTTCTTGATGTGCCAACTCTTGATTTTACCTGCAAACAACTAGATCAAAGGAAAACCAAGGTGTACAGGAAAGAGTTAACACAGCAGGTTTGAGGCTGCCGCCCTCAGAAAGTCCTGCTGCAGTGTTGACACCTGACTGGTACAGGGAGCTTAGACTTCAGGAGGGTTTCCACAATTCTCTAAATGATAAGAGTGGCTCACTGTGTCTAAAATGTTTCTGCAGACAATACGGTTTGTGCTGAACACTTGCTTTCCTTCTAGGAGTCTGGAATTTTGGTACGCACATGTCTAATCCCAGCAAAAGCCTTGGGCACTGGGTTTCTAATGAGCTTCCTTGGTGGGCAACATTTGATATGTGTTGTTACAATTTACTGCTATGGAAATTAAGTGTGCCCCAAAAGATTTTACTGGGAAAGGAAAAGATTTTACTGGGAAAGGACCCTTGGAAGATTGTGCTTGGTTTCTTCCAGCTTTGCCCCAGACTCCTTTTCCCTTTGCTGATTTTGCTTTGTATCCTTTCCCTGTAAGGAATCATAGCTATGAATATGACTTAATGCTGAGTGCTATGAATCCTCCTAGTGAGATTCAAACCTGATGGTGGCCTTGGGAACCTCCGACACACAAAAATAACTAAAATCTAAAGAAAGTCATTTCTGTCTCTACAAGAAACACCAGAGTTAACTGCAAAGTATGTTCTAAAAACTGAAAAATAATGCCCTGGCTGGTGTGGCTCAATGGATTGAGTGCTGGCCTCTGAACCAAAGGGTCACCAGTTCGATTCCCAGTCAGGGCACATATCAGGGTTGTGGGCCAGGTCCTCAGAGGGGGTATAGAAGAGGTAAGCACACATTGATGTTTCTCTCCTCTTTCTCTCTTCCCTCCCTTCTCTCTAAAAATAAATAAACAAAATCTTTAAAAACAAAAACCCTGAAAAATAAGCTGCTCTTTTGCAAGTTAAGCTTTAAAGGAATACAGATAAGTGCCCCAGAAGGAAAAGAAATGGCTTCTAAACTGGAGCAAGACTTGAAGCTATTAACATATAAAAGAAAGAACCTGCTTATCCCAGGAGAATGATTATGTGAGGGAGCCCAGAAAACATCAGAAGTCACAGGGAGGAAAGGTGCCACTGGCTCCTCAAGTGTCACCTCTAACCAAGGGAACATTTTTGGCTAATGGACTGTGAATACTGGTTACATTGCTAAGTTTATCCTTATTACGGAGAATGATGACAAGGGCCTCTTTAAGACTGATGAGATTAAAATATGAATTACAACCTGAAAAAAATGAATTATAAAAATTTAATCTCTTCTTTAAAATTTACTCCCATGGATCCTTCTCCGACTACTCAAGGTCTTAAAGATCAAATGCTACTGAATTTCTATAATACTCGTAGTCCATACCACACAAGTAACCATGTAATGCTATGTTAATCTTATAGTTTTTAAAAGCACATATTTAGACATATTTAGTTATGAAACTTGACATATTTAGTTATGATACTTTAAATGAACGCTAGCTTTCTCCCACAAACGGAACATACTCTTCCTGAAGACAGTGCTACTCCCCTCCCACTGCAAAATATTCTCATCTTTTGGTTTTCATGAAAGCACTCTGTAACTTCCCCTGCTCATCTCCAAGGTTGCTTTTCTCTCTCCTCTCACTTATATAAAGATAAATACAAATCAAAAAAGAAAAAATATAATCCTCCCTGTTGAAAATGAGGGAAATGACTCTTCCTCCTCTTTTCTGAAAGCACTTACTTTAAAAATCTTACCATTGTAAATAAATTCTTTGTCTCTTTCATATGTATGTAAATTTTTTTAAATGCCTTTGCTTAAAAGCCTCTTGCTAGCTTTATATTACCTAAATAAATGTCTTTCTCAAGAACTTGGGAACCATCTCTTTGGAAGGTAATCATCAAGGAAGTCAGCAGCCCTATCTCCCGGTTTCTGTGGGAGCGG
>PVJI01029778.1:0-14934 GCA_004026765.1 Micronycteris hirsuta
ATTTTTTATTTATATATAAAACCGATTATGATATTCTAGGGTATTATTTTGCATACTAATATCATTATTGCTTTCTAGAGTTATACTTTTAATGCATAAGCGTGCATAAAAGAATTAAAAACATTTATATAGACACAGAATTAATACTACCCATGTATAATGTGCATCCTTATTTTTGCCTTAAAAATTTGTGCAAAAGTATGCATTGTTATACACGGCAAAATACGGTAAATCCCTAATCTCCTTGGGACTCAGTTTCTCTCTCTGAAATGGGCTGGATAGTTTACACATTTTGATGAATCAGTCTAGCAAGAGCAAGAGGATTTATCAAAACCATTTATGCTCAAAATTTAAAGAATAAGAATGAAAGTTTTTTGAAGTAGAGATAACAAACCGCAGAACGGCTCATTTAGGTGTTTCAGAAACTATTTCACACTCTTCTGGTTCCCAAGTGATTAGCTGACCTGGCACTGAACTTCTCACCCCATGTAGTAAATTCCTGCTCAGGTCAGAAGTGTGTAGATCACAGAACAAGTATGTTTATGTTTTAGAAAGTATCAGACTATAGTTCCTCAGAAGGTTTCCAGTTTCTTCAAAGCGGTGTGCAATATACCATTGTGGACAAAGTAACACTTTCTTTGAGAATTGCAGCGTTGAGACCGAAGACCTAATACAGGGAGCCGGAGCTGCTGTCTGGGAAGGCCAAGAGCCCCCGGGAAAAAGGGCGATAGTCACAACATATAAAGCGAACCTTCCATTATTTTCCAGGGGAGGGACGATTAATATATATATTTTTTGGAACCCAATAAAGACTTTTATAAGACCATCATTTCTTTTTGGAAAATCTTTCAGAGTGTTTGACATTCACAGATCTTTATTTGCAATATGAGGTATTTTTCGGGTTACTAGAGCATAAATAAATTTCATACATTCACCAGTAAAGACAGTTGAGCTGTCATAAGCTTGGACGTGGATTTTATGAAGTGTAAAACTTGTAGTTGTTTTGAAAACGTGCAAATTGAGAAGAAACGTATTCGTTAGTGTAGATTTCACCAGTAAGAACTCTTTGAAGGCTGGAAGAAATGGAATGTTCTTATTATAACAACATGAAATTTAAAAGGTTAATTTCCCGTGGGTGATTTTAGGGTGTTTCACCAGAAGCTGTAACAGAACAAAACGGTTAAAGCCCACTTTTCCAATCATTTGAAAAATCACTCTGACACTTTTATGATGAGCTGGTTAAATGTTACAAATGTCCACATTCTTGTTTACTAACCTGAAAATATTGATAAGAAATTAGTGCGATTTCCCATCAACTCACCTTAAACATTCATGAGAATAATGAGTGTGGTTGTCTCATGGTGTTGCGGGGGTGGGGTCCCAGGACCCCCATGGGTACCCACATCGATGGGTGCCCCAGTCCCTCATAAAATGGCATGGTATTTGCATATAACCTGTGCGTATCTTCTGATATACTGTATTCATTTCTAGATTACTTATAATACCTAATTCAAAGTAAACGCTATGTAAATAGTTCTTACACTGCTTTGCTCAGGGAATAACGACTAGGAAAAAAGCCGGTAGCTGTTCACCACAGACACAATGATGATAAACCTAACTACAGAGTACATGTCAGCAACAATGTATCATGTTTTTCGATTAATGTACAGTTGTTTGGATGTGAGGTTGCAGGGCCCGTGGGTGTGGAGGGCTTGCTGTAGACATGAGTCTTCTGTTATTTGTAACTGATGCGTCCTTCTTTAGATGTGTTGTTGGTATGGATACATATTTTATCTCTGGTCTAAATTCCCTCAAAGCTTTTTACCTCTTTTCAACAGTGGTGAGGAGCACCAGAGGTCTTTAACAGCTATTTTGTGATGTACTTTAAAAATATTTGCGCTACCAAGTCTGTGCAACACAAGCATTTGTCACAAGTTATATGGAATTGGACATCTAATTAACCAATATGTGGTATCTCGAACAATTTGTTTTGAGTTCATCCATTTACTCAACATTACATTTCGCTGAAACATGTGGAGTCTCTGCCGGGTTTCGGATGCTGTGCTCGGTGCTCAGATACAGTGGCGAGCAAACAGGTCTGGTCTCGAATCTCATGTCTAATGAGAGACACACGTGAATCAAAAAATGACCCCAAATCAGTCACATGTTCACTGTGCTAAATGCTGTTGGAACATGTACAAATAAAATAGCAAAAGGTATTGGATATCTGCTCTGTGTCCTAGGTGACCTTTTATTCCCAAGGACAATCAATTGGCTGGCTACTACTCCCGTCTGGAAGGTCAGTTTAATTATTATCTCTACCTCACATCAAGGCCTACCGTCAGTAGTTATAATGGGGAGGTCATCAGGTTGAAGGGACCGGGGACAATGATCCTGAGGAGTAACTGCTTAATTGAGAGCTAAAGAATAAGTCTGCAAGTGCCGTGTAAGTGGCAGAAGGCCAAGAACATCGGGCACAGGGCACGGCCTGTGGAAATGTGCAGCCTTCCTGAGAGGATGCTGGTCCAAGGCAGCTGTGGCTTATTATGCAGGGCATGCCACCCTCTCAAGACCCAATGGCTGCACACACCTTCCACACTATCGGTGTCCAGCCCTCCCGTACAAACACCACGAGTATAAAATGGAGATAGTGTCCAGGTAAATGGAGAGCAGCAAATTAAGACAAGTCCATTACAGTGGGCCTGGTAAAAAAAAGATGGCTTAGAAAAAGTTGTCCATTCTGTGATGAATATCATGCAGAAATGATGAATCTCAAAAAACGTACCAAATGTGCCACTGTCCACAACACGGAGACAGTGAATTTGTAATAAAGATGAAAAGTGATGTTTTTAAAGAAAATATTGAAAAAAAAACAAGGAAAATCTTCAATAGAAATTGAACTGGACCTTCAAAGAAATAAAAATAAATATGAATTAAAAATCACACCTGGAGAACGAATAATGATGGACATCGACGAGTGCCACCCAGCACTTCCCAAGCAAGGACGTGCTCCTGGAGCCGCTGGAGGGCAGGCGGCCAAGGACTGCCCCTCTGGGACTGCCTCAGTGGCAGAGAGCCGTTCATCTCTCCTCCAGCCCTGCCCAGATGCCAGCATCCAGTGACCAACCGATGCAGGGTTATGACGGCCCAGCATTTCGTCCTACACGGGACATCGCTAATAAATCATGTTCACTCCAGCGATCCCCCTTGAGATTGCTCGGCACTCTCATTTGGAATTATACCAGAGTGTGATTTTCCTCTACTTGGACCTGTCTTTTTCCTCCGCCTTTCACACACATGCGTTCCATGAACACTTTCTAATAAACATCCTTCACACTAAAGTCCATCTCAGACTCTGCTTGCTTCTCAAGGAGTCCAACCTGAGACCAGGGGCAAGTGGTCCTGCAGGAGATGCTGAGTTAAGAGCATGTGACAAAGTGGGAAATGGCAGGGCTGAGGAAAGAAAGAAAACACATTATGTGACAGTATTTAAACCACACCAGAAGCAGCAATGTATAGAATTGACTTGCAGAAAATAGAGTCAGTTAGGTGAAAGGCAATTATGAAAAATCCTACAGAATGCAGTTGAAATGGGCCAAGGAGAAAGCAATTAAAGATAAAATGAACTATTTGGAAGTTAGGTGCTTATACAAAGATGGGGGTTAATGAACAAAATAACTGAAATAATTATGGAATAGAAAATAGTATTTTTTTTCTGAAACACAGGGCTATGTGAATCTTTAAGGGTGCATCATATTGCCCTAGTTTGAGACAAAACTGTGGGTGCACATGCTTTAGTGGAGAAGTGATCTCAGGACGCAAGAAAGGAAAAGGGGGGAATGGTCAAACAAAAGGTAAAAGCCAGTAAAAAGCATGTTAATGATTTCTACGACAAACTCCTGGGTCAGGACGACAAAGTGCCACATGCCTCAGAATAATTCCACCAGAAAACGGGGCACTGGGGCAACTAGTACCGCCTCCCATCCTCCTTACTGAGGTCAATTGAGGGGCATGGACTCCGTGGGCGGGCCGCCGGGAGAGCGCCTGGCACTGGGGAAAGCCTGCAGGAAGACACGAGGAAAATGCAGGTTCTCAGGTGGGAAACTGCAAGCATCCTGGGAGCCGTCTGCATCCAGAGGTAAATTCAGGTGGACAAAGAGGATACTGGGTAAAGTATCATTGGCTTTTGAAAAAAACAGTAAAAAATGATCAAGATTAAGACAATTTAGTGAGGTTAATAAAATTCAAGAATGAATAAACTTGTACAAGCACATCAAGGAGAAATATTACAAATAGAAAGGATAAACAGGCCACCATTTGCACAGGAAATGACAGAAAACGAAGGAACAGGTTTGCAGGGTGTTGTAGGGTGATGAATATGGCCCATAGAATGGCTGTTCTTTGGGACAGAATCAACCTACTCAAACCATATCCCCACCGCTGATGGGGCTCTGCCATTGAAGAGCCACCGGTGTCCCCTGGTTATGGTTCATATTCTGTCCCCTGCACATTGTATTCCCAATATTTGACACAGAGATGGCACGCAGGAAAAACTTGTTAAATGAATTAACATGTGGGTGAAGACATTTAACATAAAATAGCATTGGTAATTATATATACAAAGAGAAGGTCGCTCCAGTAATTCTTTCTGTTTAGAAAAATATTTTAAATATTTTATGCAAGTAATATATCCTCCAATGAAAGCAGCAATGGTTCTACATGAGTGCATGTGGTTGGGAGAAAGCATGGTCTTCCTGTGTCTGACTCGCCAAATGTGACCATCGCCGGGTCAGGGGACAGTGTTCGACATATTTATGTCTACATAGATGTGTAATGACTTACACAAATGTATGTGGGGCACATATGAGAGGTAAGGTGTTTGTATGTCTTCAATGTTTGAAACCTCGATTAGAAAATATACAAAACGATAGTGCAAATAAATGTTAGAATTCATAGATACATTAAATTAAACTGATATATGTGCAAATGTATAAACGTAAAAGTACTGCCAACTAAAAATATAATAAATTCTAATATCAAAGAGGAAATTAAAACCACTGTAGGTTTGTGTCTAGATACAAACAATGATGAAAACACTACAAATACTATAAGTTAGAGCTGAAACTACATTCAGAGGTAAAATATATAACAAAAATGTTAATTTTACAATAATAATAAACATAAATTAATTAAACTTCCAATAAGAGTTTTCTTATAGAACAAAAAGGACTGTATGGAAAACAAAATGAGGAAATATGTAAAGATAAAAATAAAAATTAACATATTATGAAATGATAAAATAGTAGATTTGATAAATTACATAATTAAGAAAACAAATACATAGAATACAATGAGAGAGAAAATATATAAACTTAAGAGTAAGTAAGAAAATAACCACAGATACAGAGACTCTCGTTGAAATTGTAAAGATTACACAAAATACACAATTTTCAATAGAATACAGTAATCAAAACTAACAATTGCCCTCCAAGTAGCAAAGAAGCAAGTATAATGTATAAAGAGTGCCAGATTCTTCACAGGTAAATCATTTCAAGAAGAGGGTGATTTTAATGACACTTACTCTATTCTGGAGAATTCTATATAAATATGCAAAGTTATGAGTCACAAGTAGGTTTATTGCAATAGCAAAAATGTAAACACTGCATAGGTGTCCTTTGAAAGGGCATGGGAAAATAAGACAAGACTCATCTCCATAGTGTGCAAGTGGACGAGGGAGTCGGGGCATTATTCCAAAAGGGCGCAGCAAGAAAACACTTCCCAGAGGAAATGATATGGTAATTATGATGCGCTTTGAATGATGAGTAGGAGTCAGTCACCTGAAGAACGGGCTGAGGTAGGCATGTCAGGGACGTTATGCTGTACCTAAAACTGTGGCGGCGTGATCCAAGCAAGACTGACAGAAAAGACAAAAACTTACATGTGGATGGGTAAGCCTGGGACAAGTGATGCAAGCAAAAGAATAGGAAGTTAGAAGGATTGGTTCACATCTTTAAAATCAAAACAAAATCAGCCCTGGCTGGTGTAGCTCAGTGGATTGAGTGCGGGCTGGGAACCAGAGGGTCCCAGTTCGATTCCCAGTCGGGGCACATGCCTGGGTTGCGGGCCAGGTCCCCAGTGAGGGCCATGTGAGAGGCAACCATACATTGCTGTTTCCTTCCTCTCTTTCTCCCTCCCTTCCCCTCTCTCTAAAATAAATAAATAAAATCTTTAAAAAAAAATAAAATCAAAACAAAATCATAATCAAAGTATGACTGACCCAACACCGTGAAAGAAACTGCATTGCAGAAAGCATTACAATCAATTCACATACTAAATAGGTAAATCAAACATGTATGCATAACAAAGTTGATTGCAAACTTTAATTCCCTGTCCTTGGAAAACTGGCTAAGTCACTCACCAAGTATAATATTGGGAAATTATCTCTTTTTTCATTACCTTGGCTATTCGATGTTACTGTTTTAATTCTGAGTCCAGCTCTGATCCACGTCTCAGGCCACTGTGTTCTGGAATTGTTACTTCTTTGTACAGAACTGAAAGATCACTTCAAAACTATATTCCTCTTTGTAGTCGTTCAACATTCCAATTTTTACATTTATTTTTGTGTACTTCTTCACAGGCAACTTTGTGAAAGTTGAAGTTTAAGGCTCAATCTTAAATACATATTCTTCAAAGCATCAGGATGCCCATTATAATAGTCCTGGAAGTGTAATATAAAGTCTCCTGGAGTTTGGCTAAACATGTTTTCCTAGGTTGAGTTTCCTAGGTTTCCTTTTTTCTTTGTGAGAAGTCTCCCTCACCATTTGAGAGCAATGGATCCCCTCACTTCCCATTACACTGTCAAAGACATCGTCCCCTACGAACTCCTGCTCTCACTTTGCCTTCTCAGCCCTGCACTGCCCTGTTCTAAGCCCCTGTGGTTTGACCGCTTTAGTTTCGAGCTCAGGGTCCAGACAGTGGCAGGGGCTGGAAATCAGCATCATAGCAGGAGGACGCTCATGGGCTACATCCTACCCAGACTCATTGGCCATTCACCATTCTCCAAGAAAGAAGCTAGACTCAGTCTTCTCATTCATTAATTATTCAATGAATATTTATTAAAACTAGCCGTGGCTAGTGTAGCTCAGTGGACTGAGCGCGGGCTGGGAACCAGACAGTCCCGGTTCAATTCCCGGTCAGGGCACATGCCTAGGTTGCAGGCCAGTCCCCGGTGAAGGCCATGTGAGAGGCAACCATACATTGCTGTTTCTCTCCCTCTCTTTCTCCCGCCCTTCCCCTGTCTCTAAAAATAAATAAAATCTTTAAAAAAAATAAAAAAAATAAAACCCATTACTCATCAAGCACCGAGACATGTACTAGGGGTACAGATATGAACAAGACAGAGTTTTTGCCATAAGTGGTTTCACATGAATATGATAATTAAACTGATAAGGGCAACAGGCTCTGATGAGAACAATAGAACAAAAAGGTTTTAGGAACAGGGAGGGGAGGAATCATACATTATGGGAGGGGCCTGGTGGGGATGACTTTCAGGGGTAGGTCGCATAGTGTTGCCATGACAAACTAGAGTTAGCTGTAAGAACACAGAGCGTGTGTTGGGCTGGCGGACAGGGATGCAAAAGTTGTGGAGAAAATAGTGAAAAGAAAGCCAGGCACTTTCTGTACCCAAAGATAATGGGAGGGGGAGCTGCTTTTAACACCTGAATAACATGCTAGTTGAGCTTGCTGATTTTTTAACTTAAGACCTGGAATTTCTTAAAATTAAACTCCTGTATTTTGAGCAATTCAGAAGCCATTCCTACATAGTAGCACAGCTGAAAAACAAATCCTGTGCCTCAGAAATGTTTTCTTTTGCTTGCCTTTTCACAAAGCCATTTGCATGATCAACTACATTTCCACCTTTAAAACCCTTTGGGCAGAAGCAGCTCTGTGAGCATTTAGAAAAGAGATGAAAGTAAATGTTTATTGACACGACTCATTTTCTGTTAAGCTTTCAGCCATGCTTTGGAGCGAACAGAGTTAAAGACATCCGCTATCAAAGGGCTGAATATCACTCAGCAGCCACACAAACTCCAAAGCTGTCTTTCATTTTCGGAGCATATTAACAGTGTCTTTGGTGACCTATAGAAAATTATGTTATGCTCTTGCTCTCAATTTGAAGTAAACTCTTCCTAGCACACAAGGGACATTCATAATTTGCCGAATGCCTGCTTTGTGCGGCAGGAAAAAAAAAATAAAGCCTAACAGATTGCAGAGGAAAGAGAATTCTTAAATGCCGGCACTTTGAAGCCCTTTATTCATTGATTTATTTACTCATTAATTCAACAACGTGTTTGTGCTTATATTGTCACGGTGTAAGGCACTGCAGACACAAGCAGAAAAGACAGGCCTGATTCCTGCCTTCGGAGCCCACATCGTCACGGAGGGGACATGCCGTGGTGTGTAAGCCCGTGAAGAAATGCAGAGTCTAATAAATGCCGTAAAGCCAGCACATTGGCTGATAGGATATGGAATAACTTAGTGATGCCACATTAAATAAGGCCTAAGGGAAAGTCTTTCTTCACAAGTGACATTAAAGTTAAAGATCGACTGTTGGTTTTCTTTAAGTATCAGTTACAGTGTGTAAAATGGGATAATAAGAGACCCCCTGTGACAGGACTTTTGAAAGCATCAGATAAGATAATAAATGTAAAGAATAAGCTTCCTGCCTGACAGTTAGTTCTCAATCCATGTTATTATTCAAATAGATACTCTTGTTTATAAAATATACTCCTGCATATTTTTTAAAATAAAAATTGCTGATGCTCACAGAGATATAACCGTACTGTAAAAGTAAAGCTGTGCATTTAAAAGCTCTACTTCTCTCCAGCATTCCAGGATACTGACATGAAATTAAGAAATAGCCAGCCCTGGCTAGGCAGCTCAGTTGGTTAGACTATTGTCTAGATATACCAGTGAATGCACAGGTAAGTAGAACGACAAATTGATCTCTCTCTCTCTCTCTCTCTCTCATCAGTAAATACAAGCACATACAAAGAACTAGCTTACTGCTTCTTTAAAAAATTGCAAATTAATTTCTATCAGCTTATTTCAAGGCAAGAGCCACATGAGAGAAAGGGACGGGGGTGGGGGGGACAGCGAACGAGCCCGGAAAGCCAAGGCAGCAGCGCCCCATGTGTGGCTGTTCTGAGCCTTCTCTGCTCTCCGTCTTCTCCTGGGCTGATCAGAGCCCCAAAAGCAAGAAGTCGCCTTCAGAAAGCTGATGTACCAAAGGTCCTGCATCTTCTCACAGGCAGGGGCAGCTGGAGGTTTAGTGAAATATTCAGCGTGGGGTTTGCTAGGATCGGGGCTTCGACAAGTGTGCTGAGGACCTGTGTTGAATCAGAAGTGCAAGAGCGAGGTTGGCTCAAGTGACCCTTAATATTCGTGTCCACTGTGCACTTGTGTCCCTGTCCCTCTGACCCTCCCCATGCACATGCTTTTCATCATCACTGCTAGTAACGGTGATGACAACTGACATCTGTAGAAGGCTTTACTGCTTGCTGCAGTGTCATGTGGGTCTGTTAATTATCCCCTGGAATGCTACTATTGCCCAGTGTTTTTGAAATGAGGGGCGATTCTCCTAAAAATGTCCAGGTAGTAAGGACAAAAAAAAAGGGGGCTGTTTTCATGTCAAATCACTATCACTTTGGGAATGTAAATTCCCATTTTTGTCTTTTATTTTCACTTAGAGAGAAATGCATTTACTTACCATTGTCATCTTCTAAAGAGAAGCGTGGAGACAGGATTGACAAGCCAGATGTGCCTCCCTGCCGTCTGTGCCGGGCAGCCTGTTAGAACGGGCTGTGGCGAACCCTCTGCGGATGCGTCCCAGAGACCTGCTTACTACCTTGTCAGTTCTTCTTCTTTCTTTATCTTGGCTGCTGGGAGTCCTGGATACATTTCAAATTGGTTTCTGGCACAGCTATCATCACTTCATAAATTTTCTTCTTTCCCTTTTTCCATTTTAACTTTCCTGTGGGCATATCTATATCTACATTGATAAGTACATCTCTATGTTGTTTCCACCGCTGCATTCACACGTGCATCTTTGTGGCAAGCTGCCTCTAGTCTGGTTTGGAAGCCGTCAAAATGGAAATTATAAATATATAGTAGAACTCAAAGCAAGTGAGCAAGTTGCGAATCTGGAAAGAGTATTTTGGCATTAGAAAGTAGAGCCGTTTTTTTGTTGTTGTTGTTTGTTTTTTAGCATATAAGCCTAGATAAAGACATGAATGTAAGTCAGTTTGGATTTTGCATTAATTTCATTTAGATCTCCCTTATTATAGCCCGTTTGTTCATTCTTGGACTTTAAAAAATGCCACTTCTTTGTGTGAGCCCCTATAACATCCCAACAGAGAAACACATGGACATGCGGGGACAGAGCTTCTAGCTATTAATTCTTGTTTACACAAAATTTACATGACTCATCATTAATTTGTCAAAACAGAATTGCACTGTACACAAATTAGTATTACTTTGGACACACTTTAGTGGCAAAACGGGAAATATATCATTATGTTTTAAAGTTAATTGTAAGTGTGTAAATCAATGATTTTAATAACTTTTTAAATATATAAATGGCAAAAAGTTGAAGTATCTAATGTTAGACTGAAAATCACAAAAGAATTCTTGTCTGTTAGCTTTGAGACTGTGTGTGTGTGTGTTGTGTGTGATATTTCTAGAAACTGCACCAATGTCAAAGCTTGCTGAGTGCATTAATGGAAAAGGCTTGCTGGGTGGGAAGAAGTACCTCATCTACAGCGAGCATAGTTCATTGAACAAAAACCCTCCCTAGGTGAAGAATTTCCTGTTGATTTTACTTCTACTCCAAGGGTTGAGTTAAATATCATAATCCTTTGCAACAGCGTGGATGGACCTGGAGAGTACTGTGACAAGTGAAATGAGCCTGTCAGAGGAAGACAGGTACCAGATGATATCACTCATGTGTGGAATCTGATGAACAAAACAAACTAAAAAAAAAAAAAGAAAAGAAAAGAAACAGCCCTGTCTGGTGTAGCTCAGTGGATTGAGCACGGGCTGCGAACCAAAGGGTCACCGGTTCTATTCCCACTCAGGGCACATGCCTGGGTTGCAGGTCAGGTCCCCAGTGGGGGCCACATGAGAGACAATCATGCATTGATGTTTCTGTTCCTCTCCTTCTCCCTCCCTTCCCTTCTGTCTAAATATAAATAAATAAATAAATAAATCTTTAAAAAAATAGAAACAGACTCATAGACACAGAGAACAGACTGACAGCGGTTGGATGGGAAGGGATTTGAGGAGCTGGGTGAAAAAGGTGCAGGGATTAAGCACAGAAAATAACCCTCATAGACACAGAGAACAGCATAATGATGACCAGAGGGAAAGGGGGTGGGGGGTTGAATAAGGTAAAGGGGGGACAAACAGTGATGGGAGGAGACTTGACTTGGGGTGGTGAACACACAGCATAATATACGGATGATATGTTACAGAATTGTGCACCTGAAACTTATATAATTTTACTAATCCATGTCACCCCTATAAACTCAATAACATTTTAAAAATGCCGGGTATCATTTTCTTGTGACAGGACCCTTAAGCAGATGAATGAGGGAACGTATCCTAATTTTGGCTCTTGTGCTGCCAAGGTTCCCTGAACTGGGATTTTAGAGGTTTTAGGAGCAGTGGTAGGTGACTCTTGGTCAAGAAAAGCACATTTAGGAAAAAACAAACAAACAGCAGCAACAAGAAAAACACTGAGAGTCTTTTAACTTAAGACCTCGTCTTCGCTGCTGTCTCTGGGGGCAGTGTGGGTGGCTGTGGGCAGGAGAGGAGACAGGGCGTGTTTGTGTCAAGAGCCGGGCTAATGTGCATCAACGCCCAGAGAATCACCCATCCTATGTGTGGAAACAGCTATTAAATGGAAGGAAAGTGAGAGTATCGGCCAGTCCCACAGAGAGGAAGTAGAGCTATGTCTTCTGATGAGTGTGAGGGATAAAAAAAATTACAAGGATTCCCTGAAAGCTCACGCATGCCCGCTTCTGCCTGCTCTTGGAGCCGCCGCTGTTTCTTGTCAAGAAGGGATTTTTTGAAGAAAATGCACATTTATGCTTCTGATATTTCTTTCAGCTTTAGTTAGTTAGAAGCCAGCCTGAAAAAGAAGACTCAACAAACCTTAGTTTCACACACACACACACACACGCGCACATGCACAATACCAGTTACTGCATTCAAAATTGCGAAATAAAAAAAACCATGCCCCCCCAAAAAAGAGCAGGCACAAAAAAACAAAACAAAACAAAACAAAAACTGCAATTTGAGATTCAAGATATATGTGGAAAATAACTCTTTAGCTATCATTTAAATTTCATCTCTGCCATATTATGGAGCAGTGACACAGGAACTGAACTACTGAGAATATGCCCTTTCTTTTTCCTAATTAGGGATTCAAATTCTGTATGAAAGAGCTTTATTTCCCTGATCGAACACTCTAGTCTGAGCAGTTTCCCTGAGCTTCCTTAGAGTCCAAGAGCTCAGACACCACTGGGCTGCGGTGTGGTAAAGAGGGGTCCATCACCCGACTTTAACCGACTGCACTGCGGTTCGACCGGTGTTATCACCAGGCTTTCTCTTCAGACTACCGAGGGGAGGGAGGCATTTGCCTTGGGCACAAAAACTGAAGAGACTGCCAAAAAACTCAGTTATTGACATAAATGCCATTTAATGCCATGTTTTAAAAAAAATCAAATAGGTGACCTGTGGTCAACCTTCATAACATCTGTCTTATAAATAAACTTTTATGGGAATCGTGGCTGGCGTTAGGGGAAGGCTACTGAGGTAAGGTCCTGCAAATATCATGTCTTTATTCAAAAATTTAATAGTTTTTCATTATCGATTAGGGATTTTTAATCATTTTTATATTTGAGGTATTACATTAAATTATCTTAATCACAGAGTTTTGGGCACCTCCTTAAATGTGTTTCCCCCTATAGGAGGACCTCACTTGTCTAACTCTGTGTTTGGTTTCTGGTATTTTGTTCCCAGATGGCATTTTGAACAAAGTATATGCTCAGATATTTTGTAAATCACAGCCTCAGAATATAATCAATGTTCTGGAAGGAAGGAAGGAAGAAAGGAAGGAAGGAGGGAAGGAAGGAAGGAAGGAAGGAAGGAAGGAAGGAAGGAAGGAAGGAAGAAAGGAAGGAAGGAAGGAAGGAAGGAAGGAAGGAAGAGAAGGAAGGGAGGGAGGAAGGGAGAGAGGAAGGAACAGAAGGAGGAAGGGAGGGAGGGGAGGAAGGGAGGGAGGGGAGGAAGAAAGGAAGGAAGGGAGGGAGGGAGGAGGGAAGGGAGGAAGAGAGAGAGGGAGGCAGAGAGGGAGAGAACCATTTTCCTTAAGTCCCAGGGTGAAATGCCACCTCTTCCACCAGTCAGTTGTGATTTCCTTATTCCATTTATTTCTGAAAACACTTGATATGCGGGTTAAGTGGGTGGCGTGGAGTTTCGTCCTGGCTCTGTCATTTAATAGCTATAGGATTTTAGAGTTGTATTTTCAATTCCCTGGCCTTCAGCATCCTCGTCTGTAAAATTACCACAGCATTTTGTGATAGTAGACAAAGACAGTGCATGAAGTTCTCAAGCTCAGTTTCTGGTACGCACTACCTTCTCAGTAAACAGTAGCAATTGTTTTTCTTGACTTTAATATTGTTGACATTGTTGTTTTCAGTGCTAAATGACAACATTTAATCACATAAGATCAATTGTATGTTGCATATTAAATATATACTATGGTATATACATAATATGAAATTACACTCCATGTTATATTTTAAATATATTTATAATGCAGTTATGTGTTATATGTTATATTATATTTTATATATTTTTTGTCGAATCAGTATGCATCACTTTACCTAGCCAATGTGTACTTAAAATCTGTTGCATGCAATATCTTCCTTCATGTTTCAAGTTAGAATCTAAGTTTTATTCATTTGGTACCGTACTTCCAGGAGAAGAAACATATTGGTCATTTTCACATTTGCTGTTTTTTTCAAACTTTACAACAACCTTGTGAGACAGATATTATTATCTGCATTTGCTAGTTGAAGAAACAGGGCTTAAAGAGTCTATGTGACTCGTTCAAGGTCACATGGCCAGTACTAGACTAGAACTTTTATTTGAATGCAATTTAACAGACATCTGGTTCTGATTTTTTAAAAAATTATTTTGTTTTATTTGCACACCTAATTATCACTGTCTCCAGGGGTATGAGCATATTATAGGATCTACTTATGGTTCAATCAATGATTATTTTCTTTCCTGAAAAGCTTGGTCAAGCATCAATGCTTCCGGGAAGACTTAGCTAATAAACTCAATCTAGATTAGATGCTATCATAATATCAAGTATTTTTTTTTTTTTGCCATTTTAGTACTTATCGGATACTATGTAATTGTATTTCAGTATGTTTACCTGCCTCTCAAACACTCTGGCATCCTTGATGTCATTAAATGTGCTTTATTCATGTCTTATTTCCAGAACCTCATTTAATGATAAATTAATTGAATAAATGAGTTTCCATGTATGAGTCTTAGTATTCATTTAAAAAGGTCCCCCTGCCAAGATGAGAAAAGCTAAGCTATTTTGCCTAACCATGCCTCAATCTGCTGATTAATCAGTAACATTTTTCTGGTATTGTTCACAGTCTTACTTGCAAGTCAATCATTGCACGAAATGCATGAAACTGCATATTAATTTCAACCTGCTCCCTTTCTTCTAATTTTTGCATATTGTAATTTCTCATATTTTTGATGTATGAAGAAATTTCAAACGTGAATGAGCTTTCAGTGTCAGACCAAGCAAGGAAGTTCTGTTTCCTATTTTCTTCTCCATAAGAAAGA
>PVJI01029779.1:0-14930 GCA_004026765.1 Micronycteris hirsuta
GATATGATTTTATTTTTACAATTTTTTTATGATGTTTCTTGGAGAAGATCCTTTGGGGTTGCATTTTTTTAGGGATCTGTGTGCTTCATAGACTTGCTGTCTAATTCTCTTCCCAGATTTGGGAAGTTATCAACCATTATTTCTTTAAAGATTTCTGTGATCTTTCGCCTCTCTTTTCCTTCTGATACTCCCATAATGCATGAATTGTTTCACTTGTTGTTATCTCATAATTCATTAATCTTTCTTTCTTCTTTTTTGTTCTTTTGTCTTTGTTCTCCTCTTTTTCATTCTTTTTTTCTTTGTTCTCCTGTGAGTAGATAATTTCAAATGATTTATCTTTGACTCTACACATTTTTTTCTTATGCTTGCTCAAATCTGATGTTGATGTTCTCTACTGAATTTTCAAATTGAATTCACTGTAGTCTTCAGTTTCAGAATTTCTATTTGGCTCTCTTTAATGATGTATTTCTGTTAAATTTCTTATTTTATTAATTGTTTTTTACTGATTTTTTTTTTTACTTTTCTTTGTGTTTGCTTGTAGAACTTTCTTAAAACTACTGTTTTGAATTTTTTATTGGACAAATTATAGATCGTTTCTTTGGGTTCAGTTACTAAAAAAGTATTTTGTTCCTTTCATGGTGTCATGTTTTCTTGATTTTTTAATGTACCTTAAAGTCCTTCATTGTTGTCTTTGTATTTGAAGAATAGTCACTTTCTCCAGTCTTTCTAACTTGCTTGGGGAGAAATACCCTACAAGAGTCACTCCAGCTAGAGATTCTGAGGCTTATTCAAACTGTTCTTGTGACTACTCCTCTCCACAGGCCTTGTTCCCTCTTTGAGGGGAATCCTTAAGATTGTATGCTTTTCTTAAGTCCTGTAAATCTAGGTTGGGTGCTGACAGTGGGCCTTCAGTTTGTTTTTCCTATGGTGGTATCAAATTCTGAAATTGTGTGATTTGTCCCAATACACAATAGGCTGGCTTTCTGCATATGCTCAGTAACTGTCTGCAGAAGCTCACTTACAATCCCTTGGGAAAACTCACAGGGACCTGGCAGGGTGTGTGTGAGGATGAGGCTTCTATAACTTTAAGGTGACAGTGAGTTTGTTGGGGTATTCAGCATACAAGTTTTCCCCCACAGGTTGGTGTTATATCTTCCAGACGGACTCAGGGTAGTGGTTAGTGGGACCTGTATTCTTTTAATAAATTCTGAGCCTTGGATGCTGTGCTCCAAACATCAACCCATCCTTCAGGCATGTGTATCACCTCAGTATCAACTCATTCTGTTGGCTGAATACAAATGGACAACTTTCTCAGTGTCCCAGACAGCTGGGTAAGATGGAAGCTCAATCATATACTCTCACTTTCCCTGTGAGAGAAATTAGTGGCTGAGGAGAGGTGGTGCAACTAAAGTAAAATTGTTTTCCTTACCCTTTTTAATTCGTCCAGTTTTGAATTTCTTTTCTCTAATGGCAGGCTGAAAATTCTCTTCTGGATTTCTCTACTCTTGTTTGTAAGTGATTGTCAAAATTGGTGTTCTTTGGGGAAGATTATAGAAAAACCCCAATTGTACCTTTTTGCTGATATCATGCTTTCTGCCCATTTATGAATTGGGTTATTTGTCTTCTTATTAGTAAGCTGGAGGCATTTTTCTATAATCAAGGTATAATCCCTAATCAAATACATGTTTTGAAAATATTTTCCCATTCTTTATATTGTCTTTTCACTTTCTTGATTGTAAACTAAGTTGTTACTTTTGATATGAGTAAGAGTAGTCCAGTTACCTACTCTTCTTTTTCTTTTGCTTGGCTTTGGTGTTACATCTAAAAACAAAATAAAACACAACGACAACAACAAAAAGCACATTGCCTGACACAAGTTCTCAAACTTCACCCTTATATTTCAAGATATTTATAGTTTTATCTCTTATATCTAGGTCTATGATCTATTTTTGGGTTGTGTTTGTGTGTGTGTTTAGTATTATATAGGGGTTTACCTTGAATGACTACACACACACACACACGCACACACATACATATATGAAACATTGTACACAGGACACTGATGCCTCAGTCCCCTTAAAAATAGGCACCGGGACCTCACACAGTTCTCCCAGTGTCTCTTCCACTGTTCAAAACACTCTGCAAAATACTTTGTTGGAATCACCATCATTTGCCTCATCATATTTTCCTGAATCTCATTGACTCTGAAATCTCTTCCCTTTCAAAGGTGATTTTAGTTTTGAGAAAAAACAGAAGTCACAGGGCATCAAATCTGGGCTGTAGAGGGGCTGAGTCACCTTGGTGATTTGATGTTTTCCCAAAAATCTCTACACAAGATGTGATGCATAAGCAGGCACATCTGATGAAGCTGCCAATCACCAGTTGCCAATAGCTACAGCCATCAAAATCTCAGACACAGTAGGTTTTGGAATATTCAGATCAGCTTCTAGTTCTCGCTCTGT
Organism: Micronycteris hirsuta; assembly: GCA_004026765.1. NCBI lineage: Eukaryota > Metazoa > Chordata > Mammalia > Chiroptera > Phyllostomidae > Micronycteris > Micronycteris hirsuta. The sequence continues at coordinate 2,463 of PVJI01029779.1, forward strand.
CAGTCACCACTCTTTGTTGATTGCTGCCCATACGCATTCAACATTTCAGGTGTTCTGCTTGTTGCAAGTCTTCTAGAATGTGGATCACTTTCAACAGATTCTTGACCACCTTTGAAGCATTTGTGCGACATTTTTGTTTGCGTTGCACTCATTGTATCATTTCCAAATCCTTCTGAATCATCCAAATAATTTCTGCAGAGGAAAGTTCAAGTTTAATGCAAAATTTGATGCAGATTTGTTGTTCCACTCAGTCATTTTGAATGTGATGGCCACACAGTACATACGCTCATTCAATGGCATCTACTGCCCCCACTTACTAGTACAGTGAAGTCATCATTGTTCACACATGCACATTCTAGTCCACACTCTTTGGCTGCCAGGTTACATCAATGTTGTGCAATCTTTTTTCATTATATTAACAATGGCTGGACTTTTTCCAGACAGACTGTATATATAGTTATGCCAGTTGAGACAGCACCATTTATTAAGTTATCTTGTTATCCTTGTCAAAATCAATTTACCATAAATGTAAGTATGTATTTCTGGACTTTCACTTCCATTTTATTCACCTATATGTCTATATTGTGTCAGTACATTTTGAAATTGGAAAGTGTGAGCACTCTTCTTTTTCAAGCTTGTGTTCAGTATTCTGGTTCACAATTATCCATGTGAATTTGAGGATTAGGTGTCAATTTCTGCTAAGGAGAAGTCAAGATTTTAATGTTGATTGCATAAACATAAGATGTCATTCCATTTATTTTTATTTTCTTTAATTTTTTAAGCAACACTTTGTAGTTTTCAGTTTTAGTATTTCAATAACATTAAGTTGTATTAAGTGTTCAATTGTGGAACTTTTTTTGTTAAATTTATTCCTAAATATTTTATAATGTTCTGTAATATTTTAAACAAATTTTATTGTATTTTCAAATTGTTCATGACAAATTTACAGAGTACATTGATTTTTGTATGGTGATCTAGTATCATGCAACCTCTTGTATTATTCTTTTTTGGAAGAGTTTGTTAATGATTGGTATTAATTCATTTTCTTCCTATTAGAAATTAGACTCTTTGGTAAGAAATATTCAATACTTCAAAAATTTTAAAGTATTTTTCCTTAATGCTAGTTTTTTTCCAATCATTTAAAATATTTTATTTATTTATTTTAGAGAGAGGGGAAGAGGATGTGAAAAAGAAGGAAAGAAACATTGCATGTGCTCCTACCAGGTAAAAAGCCTACAACCCAAGCATATACCCTGACCAGGAATCAAAATGGTGACTTTTGGCCTTGTGGGATGACACTCAAACCATTGAGCCACATGAGTCAGGGCTTAATGCTAGTTTTTTTTTTTTTTAATTATTTTTTCTTATATTTTTTCCCATTACCATTTATCCCTCTATACCAGGGGTATCAAACTCATTTTCACCTGGGGCCACATCAGCCTCGTGGTTGCCCTCAAAGGGTGGAATATAATTTCAACTCCTTAACAGTTAAGGAGTAGTTACATTTATACAGTCCTAAAATTATATTCAGCTCTTTGAAGGCAACCGCAAGGCTGGTGTGGCCCCTGGGGAAAATGAGTTTGACACCCCTTCCCTATACTCTCTTCCAACTCTATCCACATCCTTCCCCCTGCAATCACCACACTGTTGTCCATTTCTGTGAGTTCTTTTTCTTTTTTGCTTGATCCTTCCACCCCTTACCTACCCCCTGTTCTCTATCTATAGATCTGTCTCTATTTTACTTGTTTTTTTTTTCAGTTTTTTCATTAGATTCCACATATGAGTGAAATCATATGGTGTTTGTCTTTAACTGGCTTATTTCACTTAGCATAATATTCTTCAGGCCCATCCATACTGTCAGAAAAGGTAAAATTTTCCTTCCTTTTTTATAGCTGAGTAGTATTCCATTGTGTAAATGTCCCACAGTAGTTTTATCCAATTATCTACTGATGGACACTGGGCTAGTACAAAATCTTGGCTATTGTAAATAATGCTGCAGTCAACATAGGGGTGCTTCTCTTCTTTTGAATGGTGTTTTGGGTTTCTCCTGATATATTCCCAGAAGTGTGATCACTATAAATTCAAAATGGATTAAAGACTTAAATGTTAGACCTGAAACCATAAAAATCCTAGAAGAAAATATAGGCAGTAAAATCTCAGACATTGCTCACAGCAATATTTTTTCTTATATATCTCCCCCGGTAAGGGAAACAAAATTTAAAAACAAAGAGATGAGATGTCAGCAAACTAAAAAGTATTTACACAGCAAAGGAAGCCATCAACAAAATAAAAAGACAATTCACTGAATGGGAGAACATATTCACTGATACATCTGATAAAGGGTTAATATCCAAAATTTATAAAGAACTTATAAAAGTCAACACCAAAAAATCCAATTAAAAAATGGGCAAAGGACTTGAATAGACACTTTTCAAGGAGGACACATGGATGGACAATAGACATATGAAAAAATGCTCAGTGTCACTAATCGTCAGAGAAATACAAATTAAAATCACAATGAGATATCACCTCATACCTGTCAGAATGGTTATCATCTGTATTAATTCTTATATGTTGGTAAAATTTATCAGTGAAGCCATCTTTGCCTCAATTTTATTTTTGTGGGAGGTTTTATAATTACTAATGTAATCTATTTACTTCTTATAGGTCTAATCAGATAACTAACTTTTTCTTCTGTCATTTTGAGTAGTAATCCTTTTAAGAATTTGCGCATTTCATCAAAGTATCTAATACCTTTACTTACAACTATTCATAGAATTTCCTGATAGTTTTTAAGACAAAAGTGTTTATATTTTTAATTCTCTTTTTATTTCTGCTACACTCCTTTAATTTTTGTTTTAAAGTTTATTTTGTCTAATATCGGTCTAGTCACTCAGCTCTCTATTAGCAATTTTATTCGTGGATATCTTCTCTCATCTTTTTATTTTCAACCTACTTGTGTCTTTGGAACTAAAATTCATTTCTTATAGATGGCACAGAGTTGTGTCATATTTATTTATGCAGTCTTTCAATCTATGCCTTTGGTTTAACTATTTTATTCACTTATAGTTAAAGTGATTAATAATAAGTTAGAATTTACCTCTGTCACTTTGCTGTTTATTTCTATGACTTATAATTCTGATACTTAATTTCTCTGTCACTGCTCTCATCTGTTAGAAACATATTTTTAGTGTACCATTTTAATTCCCTTGTTATTTCCTTCATGTGTTTGTGTGTGTTTCTGTGTTTGTGTGTGTTGTTCTTTGTTATCCTGGGGATTACAATTAACAATGTAAATTAAAACACTCTAATACAGATTCACATTAATATAAATAGTTCATAGAAATTTAGTTCCAAAGTTGCCCATTTTCCCCTCCTTGGGATAATATTGTCATGTAAATTAATCTTTATTTATTATTAGCTAATTTTCAGTCTAACTACTCAGCTCTCTTTTGGTGATTATATGCATTGCATACAATTATTAATTATAATTATTGCTTTATGGAGTTGTCTTTCAAATTATATAGAAGAAGAAAATGTTAATAAAATGCATTTATACTGTCTCTTATACATATCCAATTTGTTACATTTACTGGTCCTGAAAAATTAACTTATTATTTTGCATACTTTTATTTTATTTGGCCTGAATGATGCACTTTAGTTTTTCTTACAGAGTGGTCTGCTAGGAAGAAAATTTCTCAATGTTTACATTGAAATATCCTATTTTGACTGAATGTAGTATTCCTTTTTTTTTTTTAGTTTTTTAAGTGTATTTTTTCCATTATCATTTATCCCCTTACAGACCCTTCCACCTACACCCACCTTCCCCGCTCCATCACTGCAGTATTGTCCATATCCATGAATCCTTTTCTTTTTTGTTTGATCCCTCCACCTTGATTAATAATCTTTGTATTTCAACACAAAGAATGTATGGGTTGCTTTTGGTTCTCTATGGTTTCTGATGAGAAATCAGGAATTACTCATATTGAGGACACTTTGTATGTGATTAATCACTTTTATTGTTTGGAAATCTGAAAAAACTAATGTTGGCAATTTGCCAGTTTTTGGGTGTTTTTTTTTTTTTTTTTTTTTTTTGCTGCTTTTAATAGATGTGTAGATTCATGAACCTCCTCATTCTACCATTTAGGAAGTCTGGCCTACAAGTTCTCTTTTGAATGTATGTTTATAAAGTGTTCTCACATCACATACATGAAGAATTTATGTACTAACATGGCCCTCAATTTTTTCCAATGCAAATCAAGAGACAAATAGTGAAAAGATACAGTGAATATGGAAAGATATTACTCAACTCCTCAGATTTTTCCAATCACTATCTATTGGCTAAAATACCTTAAATTATATGTTATATTTTGAATCCTTTATTATTATACATTTTTATGAAGCTAATATTTGTTTTTAAAACAGGTATTGTGTGTATTTGATAATGTAATTATTTCTAAATACACAAACATTTATACAAAAAAATGAATCCAACTTGTTAAAAATTGTTAAAGTTATTGTAGGGGGAGTAGAAGACTAGGTAGAGGAGGGTGGGGGAATTGAACAAAAAATAAAAACAAGAGGAAAAAACTCATGGGCATGGACAACAGTGTGGTGATTGTAAGGGGAAGAGGGAATTGGGGTGGTGGAGAAGGGTATGCAGGTATAAATCATGATAAAAGGAGACTTGACTTGGGTTAATGAACACACAATACAGTGTACACATGATGTGTTGTGAAATAGTGCACCTGAAAACTGTATAATTTTTTTGACCAGTGTCATTCCAATAAATACCAAAAGAAGAAATAAGTTCTGTTTTATAACAGTTAAATATTTCATGTCTTTCTCTTAACTGAAAAATATATTTATGTTCAAAGTATTTCATGGCATTTATGATTAGCAATATGGGTAAGAATTTTTTTGAAATTACATGGTATATGATATATAAGATTTGGAACACATTAAAATGCTCTATTCCTTCATATGGTGTCTTTCAAGAGAAAAGATGGAAGGTGCAGCATCAAAATATTTACTCTGTGCTAATAATATTTTCCTTACCTTACATGTCAAAAACAACTATAATCACATAAAGACCTGATGAATCAGTTTCAGTTGATACTGAATGTTTTGGGCAATTAATGTCTAAATATAGCCATATAGTTTTGGGAGTCATACTCACTAGCATAGTCAATATATGCTAATAAAAAGAAAGGGTATTTGAACATATTTGGCTGAACCTGCCTATTTGAAAACTATTGTATGTTATTCTCTTTTATAATTACTGGGGTGAAAAATCTACTCCAGAAAAAAATGCTCAAAAATGTGATTTAGGATAAGTGGCTTATTTTGTTGTTAAAATAAATTAAAATAAATAAGAAAAATGTATTCTTTCAAAACAATGTACCTACACTTTATTTAATTTTTATTATTAAATAGAGTTGACATACCATATTATATGAGTTTCAGGTATACAGCATTGTGATTCAGCATTTTACCTTACAAAGTATGCACTGTGATAAATCTAGTAAACATCTGTCATTGTACCAAGGTTCTATACTATTATTGACTATATTTCCTCTGTTGTACATTATATCTCCATGACTTATTTATTTTATAACTGAAAGTTCTTACCTCTCATTCCCCTTTGTATTTTTCATCCATTCTCTATCCTTCCTCTTGGAAACCATGTTTGTGCTTTATATCGGAGTCTGTTTCTGTTTTGTTTGTTTCTTTGTTTTGCTTTAGACTCCACATATAGTGAAATCATATGGTAATCATGTTAATAGAATCTATTCTCTTTTCCACAGACTTAAGAATGATTTTTCACATTGTACCATATATTATTGTTTTTACTATTAATACCATTATTAACATGAATACATTCCTTAGCTGGTTCACAAGTGATCTAGAACACACAGTTGGAATTCTTATTTTATTTTTAATATACAGACTCCTCTAAAAATGAAAAGTGGTTGTTTAAATTATGGTAAAAATTAAAGTTTAGTTTTTAAAAGTAGAGTGTAAGAGAGGTTGAGAAGAACAATGTGGGAAAGCTAACTGCCCATTTTTATGTCACACCAGCTTCCTAGACCATAGGTGGGACTACTAGGTTAAAGGGCCATAAAAGAACAAAGACAAATTCATTTGGTTTTATGTTCATTTATTTTATTACATGTAATAGGTATTCTATGGAACCCATAATGTATTTTAATAATATTGTCCAATATATCAATATCAAATACTATCATAATTTTCTCTGTGTCATGAAAGAGTCCATGCTTTAGAAATTTAAAAAGTTAATGCATAGAGAAATAAAATTCTTTTAGAATATGACTACTTGGATCAATCTGCATACAATTCACTAAGTCTGTTTTATGCATATAGTGTGCTATATATGAATAGCCATTTATATTTCTAAAAGTTATTTTACATATAATTACATGGCATCATGAAATGAAATGTTGGCTATGTTATTGGTGGAAGGACAGAAATGGGACAAATATTTTTAAATGGTTAAACTTACACAAGGTAAATAATGTTACATAAGAACAGGGCAGACATTATTTAGTCTCCTGGCTCTCTATGAAGTGTTCTTTCTTATTACCTGAGACTCTAGTGACTTGTTCTTTGTTTATTCAAAAGATCATGCTTTGATTCATAGTGCTACATTGTTGATACAGAAGTAGAAGACAAAATTATTGCTTTGTGGTTGCTAAAAATCTGGAAGACAGGAAACAATAATTAATCCTTTGTGATCACTGTTATGATAGAATTAAACAATGCCCTGATATGATTGAGAGTATAGGGTCTAAGTAGAGATAAGTGACCAAAATAAAAAAATAGCCCATAAAGAAAGTTTGAAAATATGCTGGGAGACAAAGAATTTGGTAAAATACTGGAGATGAGGGTAACTTAGTTTTATATACCTACAGGTTGTCAATTATCAAGGGGTGGCATACAACAGGCACTTACCTCCATACCTCTAAATAGGCAAAACTTTGTCTAGAGATCTAGAAAAAGAATTGATTAGCAAAATAAAAATTGTGGCAATTAATGTGATCAACTATGGTGAGCCTGTTATTTAACATAAGGTTAAAGTTAGACCTGGCTGGTGTGGCTTGGAGGATTGAGTGCCGGCCTGTGAACAAAAGGGTCACTGGTTCAATTCCCAGTCAGGGCACATGCCTGGGTTGTGGGCCAGGTCTCCAGTAGGGAGGACGTCAGAGGCAACCACGCATTGATGTTTCTCTCCCTCTTTCTCTCTTCCTTCCCCTCTCTAAAAATAAATACATAAAATATTTAAAAAAATAAAGTTGAAGTTAGAATTTTATAAAACACCAGAATGAAGAAAGTAGACAACAGTGAACAGAAGCTGTATTATAAGTTTCAAAGAACAGACAACATTAAATATAGAGGAACAGGCAGTAAATTAAGGATTGACACAAATCCTTTGCTTTTCAGAATAGAAACATTGCAGGTTGTCTTTGGCAGAGCTATTTTGGTAAATGTTTGATGTAGAAGCAGTGCTCTCAGGAAATTAGACACCAAGAAACTAGAGAATGTATTATAGTGTGCTATGCTATCGCCCTGCAAACTTTTTTTCCATCATCTTTTTTCTTTCCTTGCTAGCTTTTTTCCTCCTCTCCACCCTTCCTTTCTTTCTTCCATTCTATCTTACCTTTTGTGCAAAGATAGAAGGAGGTGGTTAACTTTAGCAGAATTTAAGGAAATATTTAACCTTTAAAACCACAGATCCCTCTGCAAATATTGTTCAGCCTCTACTGAGAAAAATGCATTTATACACAAAATTTCATACACAATTCCAGGAAGTTCACATTCTCTTTGAAATCCATTCATTAAGTCCAAAACTTTCAGTGGATTCCCAGTTAAGAATGCTACCAAATCTTAAGATCTGTGTAGTGTGGATATGGATTTTATATGGAGGTATATGAGCATGTGGAGGATATGTGTGAGGACTCATGAGTACCAAAACTTGTATGTGTTAAAGAAAAAGACCCACTTGAAAAAAAATGTATTCTCCTCAGAGTTAATTTTTATGTAATAATTTAATAAGAAAAATACATTTTTAGTTTTTAATCTATTTTTGTAATAAAATATAATATAAATGGACTTTAACTGATTGGAAACATTCATCCATTTAATAGGCATTTACTGAGCATTTTCTAAAAGCCAGGTATTAAACTAGATGTTGGGAATACAAATAAGAATCAAAGGCTACTATTCCCCTTAAAATAGCTTTCTTGGAGACATGAGAAGTAAACAAATGATGATGATGCAATGTGAGATGTTCTATATTAAATCTATGTATAGCAATTTTCTCATACAAATGAGGAGCTGCCTCATTTGATTGCAAAGTTAGTTCTTTGATTATTTTCTGCTTACAATACAATTTTTAATACTAAAATGTCTATAATACTAAAATTGTTTAGGAGTCAAAACTTGAAAAATGTCTACTTTCTTCACTCATGACCCCAAAAGAGGGTATGAAGTCTAGATCCAATCAGACCTGAATTAATATCTGTGCAGTGTCATTGTCAACTTTGTGATTCTGATAAAGGTACCTGATCTAAGAAAACCTCAGGTTCTTTGAAGTATCAGATTATTAATAGAAACATTGGTTCACTATTTGCATTTAGTAAGCCAAACTCATTTAAAGCACTGAATTCAGGATCTGATACAAAATAAGCAAACAAAGTTTGTAAGTTTTTTATTGATAAACAAGTTGTGATGTGAGATAATTAAGATTAAATATCTCAGGGGAGAGGGAAGATGACGGAGAGTGAATGGAAGTCACACTGACCTCCTCCCAGGACCAGTCTGGAATTACCACTCAATTGAGGAGAAACCACCCAGAAAAAACAACTGAGCAATAGCCAGAGATAAACACATAACTTCGGACAGACAGAAGAACCAGCTTCAGCACAACTTGTTTGGTAAGGACTGCAGTAGAGACTTGAGAAGGCTGGCTGTGTGCCCACAAGCTGCAGTGCTTGTGGGATAATTAAGTGGCTAGTTGGATTCCCCTACAGAAGATGGGGGTCTAAACCCTAAGCTAGGATTCCCGGCCTAGAACACCAGAGCCCAAAAGGTACACAGATAACAACCAGCAGTGAAAGGTGGCAGGGTTGCTCTCTGCCAAAGACAGACAGCTATAGATGCAAGGGCTGTTTAAAGGGCTAACACATAAATTTTTATTTTCAGCCCCTTACCCTGGGTTCTAAAAAAGGTGGAGGCAGAGTGGGCTGGAGACACCTGAGGAGAGATGGAGGACAGAAGCCTTGGAGAGAGAACTGAGAGAATAGCTGCAGGGATCCAGGTGCTGAGTCATCCCTCAGATGGCAGTAGCCTTTGTGCTCAAGCAGATCACTGCCCTCTGAGCAGCAGCCTGAGTGGGAAAAAATAACCCCCACCCTCAGAGGGATTTGGCCCTGCCTATGGTGCTTAAACCTGGTTGCTGAGTGCAGAGTGACTAGATTAACAATTGAAGGAGAGAGCCAGTAACAGCAGATCACTGAAGGATTGAACAGGCTGCCTAAGGTCAGACAGAGTCAACATCAGACATCACCAGAGGCAGATCCAGAAAGAAAAAAACAGTGGTAAATACAAGAGGCTACTGAGATGAAAGCCACTGTGGATTTCATTACTTGCAATATTTTCTTTCCTGCATAGCTTTATAGCATTCATTTCTTGTCCAGTGAGTTTGTATATAATTAGTCACTAGATTTTATACTATAGTGTATTTCAATTCACATATTTTCCCCCTCCCTGCTCTTAGCCCGTTTTACCTTCCTCTTTCCTTGCAATATTTTCATTTCAAATATTGTTATCTCTCTAGCTACAACTTGTTTCTATTACACTCTTACTATTTCTCCCACATCCAGACACTGAAATCTAATTTTCTGGTCAAGGGTCATTTCACATCCTTTTGCCCAGCTCTTAAAAGAGAGCTGCAACTCTCTACACCTTTAACAAAGTTTGCTAGTTGGTTGTGGGTAGGGTAGTTGTTGTTACATTGTTTTTTTCAAGGTTATCTCTAGAGCTTCACTAATTCTGTATCTCAAATATCAAATTTTACTGGACTTCTCTCCTACTCTTTCTTTTATCTCAAATTTTAATTTTGCCATCTTAGCCTGTTTTTTTCTTTTTCTTTTTTGTCTTTCTTCTAATTCTCTTTCAACCTGCCCCTTTATTTTCTTCATTATCCTATTTTTTTATCTTTTCATTTACATCCCAAATTTTAATTTTCCCTAACTTAAACTGCTTTTGTTCCTCACTCTTAGTATTCCCACTCCCTCTATCATTTCAAAATCACTTCCCATTCCTCTACACATCTCTTACACTTTTATTTGTTTTTTCTTTCCCTCTTACTCACATACCACCTATATTAATTTTAGCTCATTTGTTGTTGATAGCATTGTGGTGGATCTTTCTCTCAAATTTGGCTCCTATATTTCCATTAATTATTTACTATTTTTCTATCACTTATTTTTATTTTAAATTATTTTAATTTCTGTTTAAATCTAATATTATATTCTTCCCTTCTCATACTCCATTCCACACTCTTCATTCCCTTTTTTTATTCATAAGGTATAATTTACATTCTCTCTTTAGATTGTTCCAAATCCCAATTCTTAATAGTGCTACTCCTTCTACCATCTCAAAATAATTTCTCATTCAGTAGGCCATCTCATATCCACTCTTATTTCTTATAATAGTCCTAATCTCATTATACCCTTATTAATACTGGTTCATTTGCTATTGATGGTGAGATTGTGGTGGGAGAGTTAGATATGCATATTTGGGTTTGTTTCTTGGGCTCTGTGGTTTTGTTCAGGCAGCACCTGCACAATAACAGACAAGACATGGTGGGCAGAATGACCCTCAGTCAACCAGCGGCAGGGAAAGAACCCTGAAAGAATGACCAACAACAATCAAAACCCAATTACATCAAGAAAACCAGCATAAAAGGATTAAAGGGCATTGCAAGAGCATCAAGTTCAAAAGATCAAGGAAACCACACCACTGAATCTCACAGACCTCTCACCATAAAAGTTCATACCGCAAAGTCAAAATGGCAAAACAGATCAATTTAAGAAACAGAAGAAAACAAGAAGAGTTCCACAAACAATGGGAGGACCTTCTTCCCACCCATCAAAAAAAAACAAAAAACAATCAAAAGGAAAGGAGGAATCCTCAGAAAGAATGCTAAGTGAAATAGAGGCAAGTCTACTATCAGTAATTGAGTTCAAAACAATGGTTATAAGGAAGTTCAATGAGCTCAGAAGAAATGAAGAATACAATTCCTGAATTAAAGAACATAGTAGAAGGTATCAAAAGCAGGTTCGATGAAGCAGAGTCAAATCAGTGAGCTGAGGACAAAGTATAAAAAAAACTCCCCAAAATAACAAGAAAAGGAAAAAAGACTGAAAAAGAATGAAGAAGGGTAAAGGGAAATGCAGGACAACATGAAATGTAACAATATTCGTATAATAGGGATACCAGAAGGAGAAGAAAACAAGGCATAGAAAACCTGTTTGAAAAAGTAATAATGGAAAACTTCCCTAATTTGATGAGAGAAAAAGGCATGTAGGTCCAGGAGCAGAGAAAGTCCCAAATAAGAGGAACCCAAAGATGCCCATTCCAAGACACATCATACTTAAAATGACAAGTTCACAGACAAAGAAAGAATCTTAAAGGCAGCATGGGAGAAACAGGAAATAATATACAAGGGATCCCCAATAAGGTAAGCAGCTGACTTCTCAACAGAAACATTACAAGCCAGAAGTGAATGGCAACACATATTCCAAGTAATGAAAAACAAAGGCCTGAAACTGAGACGACTCTATTCAGGAAAGCTCTCAATTAAAATGTAAGGTGAAATAAAGATTTTCCCAGAGACTTCTGCCAAGATGGCAGTGTAGGTGGTCGCACTCGCTGCCTGCACATCCAGAGTGTCTAAACAACGAATGCAGTAGCGAAAAATTAAACAACCAGAACAGACAGAATCGAACTGAAGGGAAGTCCGACACCCAGGAGGTAGGAGAAGACGAACATCCAGGCTGGTAAGTGGAGCAGAACTGGGCGGAGGAGCGGAGTGAGCAGCAGCTCTCACGGAGGGACTCACGTGGCCAGTGCCTGAACAGGGCGCACCCCCAAAACAACAGGTGAATCCCGCAAGCCCGCGACACTGCCAGAGAGAGGCCAGGGCTGAGCCAACAGAACCCAGTCTGGCAGAAAAGGCAGTGGGGAACTGGGGAGCAGAGGAGTGACGGGAGCCCGCGGTGATCGGAGGCTGCCATTGCTTCCTCCCAGGCCCAGCCCCCAGAGGCAACATTATCCAAAAAGCGACCCAGGTTGCAGGCACCTGCCAGCTGAAAAGTGCACCGAGATAAAAAGAATGAAAATGGACAAAATGAAAGATCAGAACAAATTACAACTAACGGATGA
>PVJI01029780.1:0-14935 GCA_004026765.1 Micronycteris hirsuta
AATTCAGATCACTGTCATAATGAAAGCAACGGATGCAAAGCAATATTGCACACTGCATTCCACTCCCCAATTATCTGTGCTACTTTTTTTATAGTAGATACTTCTGTCAATTATAATTTCATCTTGGCGGAAACACAAAATGGTGTGAAGGCTAAGCAGATGGTTGTCACAAACAGAGAAACACAAATAAAATTTATGGGGAATTTTCCAGTCTGGTAGCAGAAAAGGGTATTAGTCACCAACTCATTTTATTGTTCACGAGGATTATTTGCCAAACCCTCCATGTAACATGTGGAAAATAATCCTACTTGTGAAACTCAACCATTTATAAAACATTAAACTGAATTGCCAGTAGGACTGATTGTAAGAAGCCAGTAATTGCCAATGTACTGAAATAATTTTATTAACAAATAAAAAGAAAAAAATATATAATAAAATAATAAGGTAGGAAATGAATGGTTTGTGCTTATCTTTGGTATTGTTTAGGAAATCTTTGCCTTGAACTAAATTCTGGTCCATTCCAATAAATTTGAGGAGGAAAATGTATATTTTTGTGGTGTGGTGGGTTGAGTGAAGGGCATTAGAATTCTCCCTTCCCCTTTTTTTGTCAGGATGATTTATTCCTAACGTAAAATTGATTGATTCTTGAATTTTATCAAGAAGAGGAAATGAGGGAGAACATCCTGCATTTTTCAAGTCTGGAAAAGAAGTCAAAGAAGTCAATCGTTGGTTTAATTTATGAGTTCTAAGAAATTTCACATGGTTTAGTACAGAAGGGTATAGACAAATTGAACTGCTTCGTGTATTTCTGATATTGCAAACTTCCCCAAAGAACCCTGGAGCATACTCAGTTCTGGTATCTATCACCTTTGTTAGTCTCATGAAGTATGTTTTTCTTTTTTTGGTTTAACATATAACAGATATTAACCTCCAACACGAAACTCAGCCACAGAATCTCAGGCCAGTTCAAACAGAAGCAGAGCATTAGGCTCACCTGAGGTTAGCAAGGGTTCCCAAACTCCTATCCTTCTTCTCCTTCAGAAGAATCTCACTGAGAAGAGCTGAGCAATATTTTGATCTTATTTATTGTAAGGACAGCCATGGTTTGAAGTAGTAATTCTTAAGGGAGACATAGGACTACAAATTAAATTCACCTGAAAAATAAGAAAAAATGCACATTTATAAATGTGCAGCTGAATCTTTTAGTAAATCTTTTTTCGCCTACAGTATGAAATACAGTGTTTATCTTTTTGAATTGATTAATTTTCACAGATTACGGGCAATACTTAATGCTTCTTATCAAAATATGGAAAGCCACATATTTAATATATAATGAATAAAAATATGAATTTGTATACATATATGTGGCTTTCCATATTCTATTTATATATGTGAGGGAGAGAGAGAGTGCCACTGTCTTAGATTTATTTTGGAATATACCTTATTGGTTCAAACATAAGGCAGCGCTAACTTCCACTTTTGGGTGGAGTAGTTTAGAGAACACAAAAATTCAATACCTCCATCAAGAGTAATTTAAAAAGTTGGGTACTGTAAAAAAGATTGGATATTATAAAATCACCTGTTTATAGGCATCAGAGAGTTACTCAGGCAGCCAAGAGAAGAAAGGCCGGTATTACCAAAGGTTCAGAGCAAGAGACTGAGAACCAGTGTTTCCCAGACAGCGCTTCTGATACAGGAGAAAGAAACCATACGGACTTCTGGCAGAATTACAGGATGGCAATATATAACTGGAGACGTTTGGAGACCAAGCCACCTGGCCAGTCTCTCAGAGTGAAAGCTTTTCCACAGATAAGAGATTATAGGACTCAGATAACATTTCAGTGGTCCTCTTACACTCACCCAAAAGCTGCACTTTTCCTCAGATGGGTTCTCTGAGAATTTAATAACAAGGTGTTGGCAAGTTGATATCTGATTCTGTATTAGTTTCCTGGGACTGCATATGAAGTACCCTAAACTGTGTGCCTTATTCAACAGTTCTGGAGTTTAGAAGTCCAAGATCATGGAGCTGGCAGGGATAGTTTTTGAGGGAGAAACTATTCCACACCTCTGTCTTAGCTTCTTATGATTTGCTGGCAATCTTTGGTATTCCTTGGTTTATAGGTTTGTTAGGTAGGATAGGTAGGGTGGAGGAAGCAAGGAGGCGGAGGGACATATGGTTCACCCATCGACTCAGCAATTGTGAGCCAGGTCGATAAGATTGCCGGGTGTTCTGAACATCACAAGCAGGGAGAGTGCGGGAGGAGGGGTGTCCTTGAGACTGTGCTGGGAAAGGGGCCTCTGCAGCAATTTCACTAAGAGCCCTCACTGGCTGGGAAAGAAGGCCTTTGTAGCTGTACATTATTCTCAAGGTTTGGAAGGGGGAGAAGGAGGGGTACCTAGAAGCAGACTAAAGTGTATAGACCCTGAACCCCAATCAATTAGCTGAGTGCTCACTTGTAGCCTTGGTTCAAGTGTATAGAACAAACTTACTAAAGAACTTACTAATAACTTTACTTCCTCTATACGTTGGACATGCAGACTAGCTGGATGCCTGCTCCAGCTTTGTTTTTATATGTGTTTCATAGATCAACATGCTCTCTCATTTCCACTATATGTGTAGTGTCTCACTTCATTTTGTCTCTTGTGAGCAAGGCAAGAACAGAGGAACAAACTTGGAGTGGGGAGGTTCCCTGACTCAGGTCCCTCCCTGGTAACAGATTTTGGTGTCTTGACTCAGATAGTGACTCAAAATTACACCCTTTGTCTGCAGCCACCCAGATCACAGTGAGTAACGGCCTCGCCAGCAATGTTTTACTGCCTGTCCCCTTCAGGGTTAAAGGAGACCCTGAGGGCAGTGCTGAGAGGAGGGGTGTTCAGATACGCATGGTCTGTGTCTGGAGGCAGAAAAAGGCTAAGATCTAAAATGAGTGCTTGGGTTCACCTGGGCTCCGGAGACTGAAGAGGCACATCCTCCCCCTGGTCTGAGCTCTGGGAGTCCCTGCGTGGGTGGGGCCTTGTGGAGGTGCCTGGGGCCCATCCCTGAGACATGCAGGGGCCTCATAGGGAACTCCCATCACTGCAACGTAACTTTGGTTCATCCAGGGACGTGCAAACTAAGGGTCGGTCGCCGAGCACTCTGACGCCCCACCTGCTGTTTTAGACGACAAGAGGAGAAACTGAGACACGCAAGAGAGCTGATGACCAAGGGAGTAACGACCTCTGGGAGCCCCTCACAAAACATACCCTTTGACCTACTACTCAAACCGCCTCTAGCCGGTTCTGCCTCTAAAGCATGGCCAGGGAACAGTGGGTGTAAATCATTAACCTCCGGCCTCTCCCCCAGGGGCAGTGTCATCTTTGCCAGGTGTAGGTGTTACGCTCTTCCCCGCCCCTTCTCGGTCATAAACCTGATGATTCCTCCTAAACTCTAAGGGTCCCAAAAAGACTTGTAGCCAGGGGAGCCTCAGGCAGTGGAAGCTCAACCCTGGCTAACCTCCCCCCATCATGTCTCAAGGGCCCCTTTTCCCCTGCCTTCCGGGTGAACTGAGGCAGCCCCTCCTTGGCTCAGTCCGTTCCTATTTATAACTGTTTTAAGAAGACAAAGCAGCCCGCCTAGGCTCTCTCTTCTTACTTCCTCCACCCTAAGTCTTTCCTTTGTTTCACTGCCCCCAGTTTTGACCCACCACACAAGTCCCTAGTCTTTTTCTGTCTCTAAAACATGGCCAAGAGAAGAACATGTCTAATTCATTGGTCTGATGTAAGTTTGCTGCACCTCGTGGTCCCACAAGACTTTTAGCAACTTTTTCTGCACCTACATGCCCTCGTAGAAGCTGCAAAGCAGGGCAGTGTTGTATATGCTGAGCAGCAAGAGAGTAGTTGGGGACCCTTTGTATTCCAGAGACATTATCCAAAAGGGCCAGAATAGCTCCCTCCCTTTGGCTGTCTTCATAAACATTGGCAGGAGAGGCATCGGCTGAGGGCTATTAATCAAAATCTAATAATAGTCTGTGAGCAAAACATCCCAAGAGAACTCTGAAAGGACAAAGAGAGGGGTGTGGGGATTCTTTCCACATGCGTGTAAACATGCATGTTCCGGAATTTACGCATTTTGAGCGCAGCTCCACGTGATTCCCGTGTGGGCAAGTGTGAATCATGTCTGTGGAATAGGAATTCTCTAATAGGAATTTGGCAAAGATGTATCTTAAAAAATTCTGGCTTGCTGATCCCTGCTTAATATATTACCCTGGTCCTATCTGCCACCGGACCTAAATTTACATCCTAATGCTCTGCTAATGAGTAAACCTATCCCTATTCTGCTTAATCCCATGAATAATCAATCCAATGTAAATATGTCCTAAAGCCTCTAATAAAAACCCCGGCTAAGCTACCCACGAGGCCTTTTCCTGAGATGAAGGAATTGGTCCCATGGCTCCGGACTCTCTTTCCTCGCATGTCTCAGTATGAGATTCTTTCACGCATCGGGTTGCAGTCACCCACGGGTTTCGGCTGGGACGAAATCTCCATGACAGAGGGGAAGGTCTGAAAGCTTTTGCTGAGGCTGGCTAGCATCCCACAGGTTCCATTAGCCCAGAAATTGGCCCCCATCAGCTGTGGAACAGGTAGGGCTGGGGCATTTTTTTGAATGTACCTTATAATGGACCTTATCCCAAGCTTCAGAACATTTTTAAGATTTATTAAACATATAGAAAAAGTTGATAAACATAGCTGGGAATGCCTGCTTTGCCCACAAGGATACTACTCATATCCTGGGGAATCAGAGGAATTGCCCCAGCAGATATGGACCGAGGAGGGAACACCACACTTGTGCAGACTTCTGCTGTGGTTGGGTTCTCAGGATCCACATGATGATCGGGCAGTGCCCAGCCCTTGGCAAGTGTTTAGGCATTCAAGCGATCGTATCTATTGGATAGGACATTTTGCCAGAAACTTAGCATTTATGTAAAGAAAAAACAGGGGATGTCTTAGCTCCAAAAGCAGGCAGCTATATCTTTTCTTTGCTTTCCCTACAAGCTGGGGGTTCGGCTGTCAATCAGGGCTGGAAATTGGCCTGTGGGAGGAGAGAGCACATCCACAGTGCACAGAAGTTCCCTTCGGAGTCTCTCCAGGGGCAGATGGAGATGAAGATAAAAGAAAGGGAGGTTTTCCCTCCAGAGTAGACACCTGGGGGAAAAGTTTTTTCTATCTGCCTAAAATCAAAGGTTCTGTTTTATTAAATAATTATGTGACATATTATATTAATCAGATGCCTAATTAACTTTCAAAAAATTCATCTCTCTCAATCCTAACAACTAAAGTTTTGTCAGCCTATATTGGTGTTTCATGCCTTTTATAATCACCTTAAATAGTTAAATATTATTTTATAATATATTCCTTAGGTCAAGTATTCTGGCAAGTGTCCACAGTTTAAGTCTTAAAAGACTTTTTCTTAACCTAGAAATGGCTTTGAGGTATATCAGAGGACCCCTAAAATATCTCAAGGATTTACTCTTTCTTCATGAAAGAAAATTTGGACTGATCAGACTTATTTAATCTACTTAAAATACATTTTAAGATTTGTCAAATAAAGAAATTACATAAAAACCTCCAAGAGTCTATAAAGTTCTAATATGCTTTTATTTATAATTCCTATGGTTATTTTAGAATTTTTTTTAAGATTTTATTTATTTATTTTTAGAGAGAGAAGAAGGGAGGGAGAAAGAGCAATGTATGGTTGCCTCTCACATGGCCCTCACCGGGGACCTGGCCTGCAACCCAGGCATTTGCCCCGACTGGGAATCGAACCGGGACCCTTTGGTTTCCAGCCCGTGCTCAATCCACTGTGCCACACCAGCCAGGCTATTTTAGAATGTTTTGTCTTGCAGAAAGGACTATGTCAGTTGCAAAAAGGATTGCACACATTGCAGAAGGTCTTTGTAAGTCCAAAAGCGTCTGTGCAAGTTGAAAAAGGATTGTGGGAAGGAGTGAAAAAAGAAGGGTAAAGGAAAGAGACATACAGGAAAAAAGTATATTGGAGTAGGAAACTTAAGAAGGGAAATGGGAAAGAGGAAAACTAGAAATAGAAAGAAAGAAAAAGACAAATAAATGGCACAATTTTAATGACAAATAAAAAAGTCAAAGACCCTCTGATTTTTCAAAACCAATTGTCATTTCCCAACAGAAACCTCAGGTACAATTAAATGGTAGGAAACAAATTAATCAATTCGAAATATTGTTACAGAAAGCAAATTCCTTTGTCAATTTAATCACTGACTTGTGACCTAACTTGGAGTAGTTTACAGATTGTTCTCTCCCACTGCTGTACTATAGAAAAAAAAAAGCACAAAGAATCTGCCAGGGCTTATACTCATAAATTAGCTGGTCATCATACTCAACAACATATATATCAGTCCCCAATCAGGACCCTAACTAGGTCAATCAAACTAGGACAGATGAAGAACAAGAGATGAATAAAATTCCTGCCCTTTCTCAGGGACAATTAATGGAAACCTCACAAAAATACGTAAACATCAAGCCTGAGCCTGCTGATGGCTGAGCACTTCGGTGAATCTGTTTAATCCAGCAGGCGACCCTAGACATCAGGTCCCAATGCCAGACTCAGGACCCAGGCCCCCACTGCACAACTGGTATAAGTAGCTTTTGGTATTTTTATAATCAAAACAGGGCAGAAGGAAGGCAAAAAGCCACCATCTGAAGGAAACGAAAGCTCACTTGTCAGTCATAGCTTTAAGCCCTGTGCCATATCAGGGACACCCAGCACCACCCCCCGACCCTGACTACAACTGACATCAGAGAGACGATGCTATTCCTGTGGACCAGGAGGTGTACCCTGAGTGGTGCCGCACCCTAGCCCACGAGCGTTCCCTCACATTCCAACCTCGACCCTCTCCCCCCCCCGCCCCGGGCTCTCAAAAGTAACCATTAAACTCTGGATATCACACAGATCGCTGAACTCCTTCTCATTGGCTAAAGGATGGTAGGGACAAAGGTTCTCATCCCTGAGGACCTGTCCATAACAGAGATGTCCGTTCGGGACGCCCAGGGTCTTGGGTCCTGGGATGCCGAGCTCTCATTGCCTCTGCATCCATCTATAATGCAGACATTCATTCTGGAAGTGCAGGGTCTTGGATTCTGGAACACTGAGACTCTCAGTTTACACCCCAGGAGGCTGGGCTCACTCATTTCTCGGTGTTTCCTCCTTCCAGATGGGAAATCGGGTGGGACCCCACTGGGCTGTATCCTTTCCAACCGGTCACAGTTTGACCCCCAAAGACTAAATAAAAAAAGACTGGTACTCCTTTACAATACTGCTTGGTCTCAGTATCAGTTAGCTGCCAGGGAATCCTGGCCACTACATGGAATCTTAAGTCACAATACCACATCCCAACTTGATGTCTTTTGCAAACACCTAGGCAGGTGGGGAGAAATCCCACATGTACAGGCGTTCTATTTAAGGGGCAGACAAGACCCGTGCTCCAGATGTAAGCTAACTCTTACCACAGTGCCATCTAGTGGCCCTTTCATAGGCCCCTTGCTGTCCACAACCCACCTTTAGGAAAAAAGTCCTTTCAGAGAGGCACCGTCGGCATCATTATTACTGCCATACCCTGGACCTCCAACTCAATTAGCAGCCCTCGCACCTTCTGGCCCTAGGCACTGTCCTCCACTAAGCTTTTACCATTAACTGAGGCTGCAGGAGAGTATGGTCCTCAGCTAGTACATACGACCTTCTCTCTTGTAGAGCTTAAACAACTTAAGGCAGGCTTAGGAAACTAAGACAACACAGATAAGCACATGAATGCATTCCAACACCTTATCCTAGCTTATAAGTTAACCTGCAAGGACACTATACCTTGGGCAGACCTTATCAGATCTTGAACAGGAAAAGGTAATGAGGGAAGCCCAGAAGTTCGCAGACAACTTCCACTTAGCCAGCAGCAAATACTCCATAGGAGCGAACAGCAGCTCTACCAGTAGTCCCTGAATGGGACTCCAACCACTCCTCCCCAAAACAGAAAAAAATCACTTTCTAATTTACATTAAAGCAGGCCTCATAAAAAGCTGTTAACTATTCCAAGGTCTCTGTGGTCAGCCAAGCCCTGGATAAGAATCCCACAACATTTTTAAGACTGAAAGAGGCATTTATCAAACACACCAACCTGGATTTGGAATCATATGAAGGCCAAATTAATTATACAAAAAATAAAAAATAAATAATGATAATAACTTTAGAACCCAATCTACCTCTGATATTAGGAGAAAACTCCAGAAGCTTATCCAGGAACCTGGAGTCTTCTAAATGAGAGGTTAACCACACCCAGTGTGGTTTCCACAGCTGGGATCAGGAGAGGGAGGCCAGTGCACAGGAGAAGATAATAAGGAAGGAGGATGGAGAGCCAGATGCACTAGCCCTTCCAGGTCCGCTACCAAACACACCACATATTTTATAAGTCAAGAGAGGAGGGACTGGGCCAAGGAATATCCAAACCATAACAAGCCGCCTCAGGCACCACATCATAAGTACAAGAGGGCAGGCCCCTGGGCGGCACTCTGTCCCTCGGGCCGAAGGGCCCCTGGGCCTAAGGCTTTGACTGCCTTGCCCACCCCAGCCGGCCTCACCTCAAGAAGTCCCCAGTACTGGACCGGAGCCCAGGGTACACATGGACAGTAACTTTCTTACTGGATACTGGAGCCACCTCCTCTGTCCTTCCTTCTCTGGACCTCTCCCCTCACAATCCTGCACCTTCCTAACAGTAGCAGGAAAGCCTACAACCAGGGCTTTCTCTCTACCTTTAAATAGACAGATTCACAGGGACATAAGTAACAACTAAACTGGGCTATCCTCCCTCAGGAATTTAGGGACAGCTCTCATATATTTGGACAAGCATTAGCAGAGGACTTCAGGGAACTGCCACTGAAGGAGGATAGCCGATCAATCCAATATGTAAATGACCTACTTATTTGCCCCTCCCACAGAGCAATGGGGTTGTAAAGTTGGAATACAGACCCTAAATTGTCTTATACCATTAATCTACGTACAAAAAGCATTATAGGAATATAGACACAAATGTAAGACTACCAACACAAACGAGTTAAACCAGGGGACACAGTCTATGTAATGTTTAGGACAGTTTTCAACTTTAGCCCTCCTGGAAAAAACCCCTCCCTGTTCTTCTGTCCTCCCCAACAGCCTTCAAGCCTCCCTGGCACCTCCAGCTGGGGGCATCCCTCTCTGGTCAAACCGTGGGAGGGGCCAACTCCTTCAGGACTTCCAAAGCCCCAGGACAGTGCTACCTACTCCTGTGAGTCGGCGGAGGACCTCAAATTCCTCTTCAAGGAAGAAAAACGTGTTACAGATAAGTAACAAACAACTAGGCCTTAATGTAATTGTCTTTCTCATATTTCTGACACTCTTTCTACCAGCCTGTCAATATGCTCAGCCTCCTGCCCCAGAAAGGGATTTTTCTATCCCTGTTAGATTTAACACTTATCAGATAAAAATCCAGGTCCTCTGGTTGCTAACCCTTTTGCCAATTTTATTGCCTCCAAGATAAAACAGTTAGTATCATCCCCAGGGGCCCAGGCTCTGGACCTCTCAGGGACCAATAGACGAGCCCTTCCCTCCACCTCCTCTGACTAATAGTCAGCAAGCAGACAGAACTCAAAGAGGTGTCATCATCCCTTCACAGCAGGAAGTAGCAGAGCAATCATCACCCCAAAGTCCCCCCAAATTTGGGCTCCTAATGCTTGAGGAGGGAATGTTAGGTAGGATAGGAAGTAAACCACTGCAGGGAGGAGGAGGGAGACAGTCTCACCCACTGACACAGCAGTCCTGAGCCTGGTCTGATAAGACTGCTGGGCCTTCAAACATCACAAGCAGGGAGAGCGCAGGGGGAGGGGTGTCCTTGAGACTCTGTGCTGGGAAAGGGGGCCTCTGCAGCAATTTCACTGACAAAGAGCCTTACTAGCTGAGAAAGAAGGCCTTTGTAGCTGTACATTATGCCCCCTACTTAAAGGGAACTAAGGTATATAACCCCTGAACCCCAATAGATTAGCTGAGTGCCCACGTGTAGCCTTGGCTCAGGTGTATAGAACAAACTTACAACAACTTCGTTTCCTCTATACATGGGACATTTAGATTAGCCAGGTGCCTGCTTTCAGCTTTGTTCTTACATGTGTTTCATAAATAAACTTACTATCTCATTTCCACTGTATGTTTTGTCTCTTGCTTGAATATGTCTCTTGCGAGCAAGGCAAGAACCGAGGAACAAGCTCGGGGGGAGCTCCCTGACTCAGGTCTCCCCATAACAGGTTTGTAGATGTGTCATCTTGATGCTTGCTCTCGCGTTCACACAGTATTCTCCTGTGTGCATGCTGTCTCTGTGTTCAGATTTCCCTTTTTATAAGGATACCAGTTACAGTGGATTACCATTCACCCAAATGTTCTCATTTTAACTTGCCTATGCCTAAGAACACCTCATTTCCAAGTAAGCTCCCATACTGAGGTACTGGTAAACAGAGCCTTCACGGATCTTTTTAGGGGCATACAATTCAACACAGAACCAGGAGTCTCGTTTTGGGCAGTGTCCTAAGTCCCTGTGACTCCTCCCCGTTTCTTTCTGCACACTGTCTTGCTGACGTAGGTGATCGGCACTACCCTTTCCATTTTGGTGTTTGTTATAATATTTTAACATTTAGTTTTGTTGCAGAGGTTGTCTGTGGGCGTTACTATCCCGTGTGCTTTGTACGTGACTGTAGTAAATGTCTTGACGTTTAATGACAACAACAACCCCAGAGTCCGAGGCTAGCCTCCTAAGTTATTTTGTAAGCGTACTCAACACTCTGTGAAGGTTTTTAGCTATAAAAACCATATTCTTTAGTTCCAGAAAAGTTTTAGATATTTTCTTCTTTAGTTTTTTGGGGTTTTTTTGTTTTTTCTCCTCTATTCTCTCTATTATTTCCTTTGGGAAATCTTTATAATCATTGGTGTGGAGTTACTTGGATTATGTTCCCCGTCTGTAACCTGTTCATATTTCTTTATCTTTATTTCTCTACTTTGCCTGCAGATAGATCTCATATTTTCTATCTCTTAAGTCAAGAGATATATCCCCTCTTCAATTTGTGAAGACCATCATTTAATCCATCTTTCCAGTTACTACATTTTTATTGTTGCCCGATGATCCTTTTTTAAATTTACCTGCTACTTAATGCAAAATCTCTAGTAGATGTTTTTTTCCACCCATGATTTGATCATTTGAATCACACTTAATTTAACATCATTATCAGATATTGTATCCTGTTTTCTTGACTTTGTTGTTTCTTGTTTTGGAAACTTGGATTTCCATTTTGTGGTGTATGATTTTTTAGTGAATTTTGCAATTTTTGAGATACAAATTTGAGTGAAGACTTTTCTATTCTCTGTTCAGTAGATTTTATCAGCTACGCCATTGCAAGGTCTTGAGAGTTTGTGTCTCCAAATTCTCTTGTATTAACAGCAACTGATCATAGGCCGGCTCTGATTCCAAACTTTAATGTGTGCCTTTGATTCTTCTGGATATAAGCAGCCAGATTTCTGCTGAATCCTAGGAGAACAGGCGAGGCATTTGCTCTCCTGGTTATGATTCACAGGCACAGCCTTGTTTTTTGCCCCAAACGCGGAGCTCAGAGTCACTTCTCTGACAGGAACAGCCCCTCTGTGACCCCGGGACTCGCTCACGGAAACACTCGCCCAGACGCCTGTCTCTGACACCGGCCTTCTGCAGAGCCTTGGAATTTCAGTGCCAGTGTGAAAGTGTGGCTTTCCTTTTAATATGCATTTATCAAAAAATTCCCTCTTGTTTTTACAAATCAACCCTTACATTAATAGTTAATTTTATTTTACCTCTCATAAGTTTAAAGTAGATTGTCTAGTTACAAAATATATTAATGCTATCATCTTGTCTCAAAAAAACAAAACAAAGCAAAATACAAGACTATTTAGGGGATCACAAAGGAACTCACTAGTCAGTAATCATGCCTAGTGATCTCTCTTTTAAATATTGGCCCAATTAACTGACTCCATTATCGATCCTGTATGTGACAGCCAACTGACCCAGTTTATCTTCTTATACATAAGGCATATCATTGATTCTGGTCCTATCTCAGGTTATTTCTGTCTCATCAAAGTTCAGAAAGGCCATGGCATTCTCTCCATTAACCTGAAAATGAGGATGTCCATTTCTTTTTCCCAGGCAGATAGTGAGTTTGTGAATGCAGAGATAAAATACCTTATTTCCAAAGCGGACACTGTGGAGATGAGCAAATTTCTTTTTTCTCTAGGTCACATGCCAGATGGAACGCCACATGCCTCCTAAATAGTCTCCCTATGATTAATGAGTCACCTGGCACAACAAACCTGGCTTCGTCATAGTTTCAGGAATGAAACCCCTAAGAACCTGTTCTTGTATTTGGGCACCTGAGAGGTCACAGCACAGAAATCTGACTCCATATGAATTTCACTAAAAATGTCATAAACTTGATGACATTGCTAAGTTTATGAAAGCATTAATTTGTCTTAAGATGCTGAATTATAACTCATAAAATTGTTTTATAATTTTAAACAGTATAGCCTTGAAAAATTTAAGAAGCATGCTATTATCTACTAGTTATGTCATCATACAAATTCATTATTTCATGTAATAATAATAATTTTAATGCTTGAAACTGCTTGACACAGAAAAATAAAAAGTTCAAAATCATTTAACCTAAAATTACACTGTTGTAAATCAGTGGCAGTATCTGCCAAGGTAATCAGAAATGTCAGGTTTAATTTTCACATGCTCAAAGCATTTATTTAACCACCTGCCTACCTCCCAGAGCATTATTAAAAAAAAAATCATGAGGATATCAGAGAATCACACAAGGTAAGAACAGGGATTCAACAAAATATTATGTTATTGCTGCAAAAGTACCCTCTAGGCTAACCTTACTCTACACTGCGGGATCACAGAACTGTAGGGACGCATAAGCCATGAACACACTAATGCTGAACACACCCCATGACACATATGTGAGAATCATCGGCTAGAGAAGACACACACGTTCTTTAGTTTATATTTCAGCCCTGCAAAACTACTGTAGCTAAGCACATACTCGTGAAAAAATATTCTAAAAATTCACTTCAGTCATAAAGCAAACCAAATTTCTCCCCTTAATATAAAATCATCCATTGTGGCAAATCTGACATTTACTCTTACACCAGTATTCCTCAAATATGCTGAGCAGAAAAATGGTTTTGCAGCACGTTGCTAGGCATCACAGAAGTTTCCATTATCTTAGTAAATTTAGTAGCAAAAAAGTCCAATTTAAGTGAACGCACTTAGAAAAGGTATTGAATTGCACAGTCAATAATTTTAGTGTTTTATTTTCTTCTGTATCTTATAAAATAAAATTTGAAACAATGGAAATCAGTTAAGAGCATTATTTAACAAAATTTCAGTTAGTACTATAATGTAATAACTTTAGAAATAAATGATAACATTTTAATTTTTTGCATCATTTTTCTATTAATACCACCAAGTAGTATGATATCACATCTTGAACTTCACATTTGCTTTTATAAAAACCTATAAAGGAGGTCACATTTGCAAAAATATCTGAAAACTAATTCAATTTTATTATATGCTTCTTGCCCTTTTGATATTCCCTCATTGCCTCATTTTCACTTCGCCTGCAATGACCGTACTGCATCTGTTTTGTTCAACTGTCATTACAATCAACCACAGATTATGCCGCTTCTGCGTCTGTCCACCTCAAATAGCTGGCTTGCTCAGGGCTTTCCCTAGGCACCACCAATAGGAAAGAGTGGTAGGAAACCACGATGCAGAAAGAGGAGAGAAACGTCTGCTTTTCCCTTTGTAGGTACCGCAGTTGCTGGAGGTCCCGCCGCCGTGGCAGCAGGAGGTTGGGTAGGTTAAGTGCACATTCCTGCCGCCTGAGTGGGTGGAGGCAGCAGTAGCCCCGGTAACCACTGCATTTTGGGGAGTGGATCCAAAACCAAATGTAACGGAAGTCTCTGAAATGCAGCAGCAGTTGCAGGCTTGTGGGTTGCAGGAGTGTAGGCAGCTTGTCAACATCGCCTTTCCTTCGTTTGCTCCTCCCATGACCCCTCGTTTTGCCTTTGCTCCTGTAGTCCTTTCAGCAATTTTGGAACCATTTCTCTGGTTTAAATTCTCCCTCTTTGAAATGAGCAGACTTTTCTTTTCTTGACTGGGCTATAGCACTGAAATGTTGACCATGATGAGCAGGAATACATTCTCCTGTTTACTATGGCAGATGATTGTGGTAGACAGTGATTTTTAAGTGACTGGTTTATTAGAGAATAGTTTAGTGTAAGAATTACCGCACGTTTCGGCCTATAAGATGCACTTTTCCCCCCAAATTTGGGAGGAAAATGAGGGTGCATCTTATAGTCTGAATGTAGCTGTTGAGTTCTGTTTACATTTACATTGGTGAAATATTATGTTATTTATTTTATTAAATATTTTACCACATTTTTTCCTTCAAAATGTTTTTTCCTATTTTCCTCCTCTAAAACCTAGGTGTGTCTTATTGTCCAGTGTGTCTTATAGTCTGAAAAATACTTTCTTTGGGAACAAATTGGATGAATCTTAGACATCAGGAATGCCATGTAATCTGGGTACGGGTTAACATAGTCAAATCATGTTGGGAAAAATGGATGTTATGGACTGAATTGTGTGCCCCTAAAATTCATATATATGAAGAGTAACCCCTAGCATCTCAGAACTTGACTGTATTTGGAGATAAGACCTTTACGAAGGCTGTTAAGGTTAAATGAGGTCATATGGCTAGGCTCTAATCCAATATGCCCAGTGTCTCTGTAAGAAAAGGAGACTAGGACATACTGAGAGACTCCAGG
>PVJI01029781.1:0-14955 GCA_004026765.1 Micronycteris hirsuta
TACATAACAGGTGCATCCAGACAAAAAAAAATATGGCCCAAATGAAAGAATGGATCAAACCTCCAGAAAAAATACAACTAAGCAATGAAGAAGTAGTCACCCTATCAGATGCACAGTTCAAAACACTGGCTCACAGAAATGGTTGAGTATGGTCTCAAAATAGAGGAAAAAGTGAAGGCTATGCTAAGTGAAATAAAGGAAAATGTACAGGGAACCAACAATGACAGGAAGGAAACCAGGACTAAAATCAACAGTTTGGAGAAGAAGGAAGAAAGAAACATTCAACCAAAACAGCATGAAGAAACAAGAATTCAAAAAATGACGAGAGGCTTAGGAACCTCCAGGACAACTTTAAATGTTCCAACATCCAAAACATAGGGGTGCCAGAAGGAGAAGAGGAACAGCAAGAAATTGAAAACTTATGTGAAAACATAATGGAGGAGAACTTCCCCAATCTGGCAAAGGAAATAGACTTCCAGGAAGTCCAGGAAGCTCAGAGAGTCCCAAAGAAGTTGGACCCAAGGAAGCATAAACCAAGGCACATCATAATTCCATTATCCAAGATGAAAGATAAGGAGAGAATCTTCAAACCAGCAAGAGAAAAGGAGAAAGTTACCTACAAAGGAGTCCCCATAAGACTATCAGCTGATTTCTCAAAAGAAACCTTTCAGGCAAGAAGGGGCTGGAAAGAAGTATTCTAAGTGATGAAAGGCAAGGACCTCCATCCAAGATTAGTCTATCCAGAAAAACTTTCATTTAGAATGGAAGGGCAGATAGAGTGCTTCCCAGATAAGGTCAAGTTAAAGAAGTTCATCATCACCAAGCCCTTATTATATGAAATGTTAAAGAGATTTAATCCAAGAAAAAGGAGATCAAAAATACAAACAGTAAAATGACAACAAACTCTCAACTATCAACAACTGAACCTAAAACAAAAACCAAAACAAAACAAACTAAGCAAACAACTAGAACAGGAACAGATTCACAGAAATAGAGATCACATAGAGAGTTATCAGCAGGGAGGGGGAGAGGGAGGGAATGGTGGGAAAGATACCAGGAATAAGAAGCAAAAATGGTAGGTACAAAATAGACAGGGGGAGGTTAAAAATAGTATGGGAAATAGAGAAGCCAAAGCACTTTTATGTATGACACATGGGCATGAAGTAAAGTAGGGGAATGATGGTGGGAGGAGATGTAAAGGATAGAGGGGAATAAAGGGGAGAAAAAATGGGACAACTGTAATAGCATATTCAATAAAATTTTAAAAAGAAACTAATTATCTTAAGTACATAGAAACAGGCTTGACTAAAGCAGTGTAATGTCGAAAAAAAATTTTTTTTATAATGAGAGTATTGGCAGAATGAGCTGAGACTATTTTGGCAGAATAAACACTTGATAATGGCTTTTAGTTTGAGGCCTGGGTTAAGAGGTGGTTGCCCGGGCAATAAACTTCTCTACCCCAAGGGTGAGATGAGGACTGGGGCTGAGCTTCAGGTGGGCTTCCTGTGCCCTCCACTCCCCTGCACAACTCCTTTCCTGCCTGCTCTGAGAACAGGAGGGATGGCAGTAGTCATTCACTTGGGCAGGATATCAGATGACTCAGACACCAACTTCCCATCACAGGTCTCAATCTTCTTCACGATCACCATCTTGGAGGAGCTAGTGCCGATGCAGCTGAAGGAGCCAGAGCTCCCGCCAGAGCCAAAGCTGGCCTGGAAGCCCAGACCATAGTTGAGGTTCTCATAAGCTGGGCTCAGCCCACCTGAGTAGCTGCTGGTGGTCTTGGTATAGATACTCACATTCTGCATCCCAGACTTCAGCTGGCTCTCTTGCTCTTCAGCAACTTGCAGTAGGTGGTGATCTCCATGTCCGGGGCCAGGTTGACATTCATGAACTCCTGGTACTCATGCAGCTGCTGGGCCATGTCCTGCTTGGCGGCTCTCAGAGTGGCTTCCAGCTCAGCCACCTTGGCCTTGATGGCCAGCTTGCCACAATGCTCCAGGGAAGCCCTCTGGCCTTTGAGGCCATCTATCTCAGCCTGGATTCTGCTGATGTTCAGATTAGTCTCAGAAATCTCCATCTCATGTGACACAGGTCATCCCCAATGCCTCCCAGCCAATATCTGCGGCTCCTCATACTTGATCCATAAGACTACAGGGCCAGGGATCCATACAGGGCCTCAGACTCAGCCCAGATGTGGTTGGTGATCTCATACTAGGCTTTGACTGAGGCAATGATGCTGTCCAGGCCCAGGGAGTGGCTTGTTGTCCATGGACAGCACTACATACATGTGGGAGATCTGGGTCTGCAGCTCATGAATCTCCTTGTCATACAACTGCTTGTAGAAGTTGATCTCATCAGTCAGCCCTTCCAGGCAGGACTTCAGGCCGGCTCTACCTTGTTCAGATAAGCTTCATCCACATCCTTTTTGATTGATGAGGACAAATTCATTCAACATCTCTGTGTACTTATTGATCTCGTCCTGGTACTTACTCTTCAAGTCCTCCACCAGTCCCTGTATGTTGCCAAACTCCGCCTTCAGTCTCAATTTCTTCTAGGCCAGTGTTTGCAGCTACTGCCAAAGGTTGTTGATATAGGTCTCGAGCATATTGTCCATGTTACTGTGAGTCATCTTATGCTGCTACAGGGGGAGTACACTTAGTCTCCAGAATCTTATTCTGCTGCTCCAGACTCCACACTTTATCAATGAAGGAAGCAAACTTGTTGTTGAGGCTCTTGATCTGCTCCTTCTCCTGTTTGCACATAGCCTGGATGTTGGGGTCCACCTCCTGCTTCATGGGGCTCAGTAAGCTCCGGTTCACTTCTATGGCTTTGATGGTTGCCATACACCCAGCTGTACCGAAACCCCTGGCCAGATTCATATTGGCATCCAGGCGAAGCCGGAAGCTGCTGCCCACCCGGGAAAAGGCCGAGTAGCTGATGCTGGGCCCACTCAAGTATGAGCGGCTGCTGAAGGCCCCAGGGCCAGAGGTGGACACCTTGAAGGACTTCTGGGTCACCCTTATGCACATGGTGGAGGCTGGGGTGGAGGCAAGGAGCCAAACCAGACAGAGAATTCAAGATGGAGCCAAAAAGCTGCTTCTAAAAAAACTACTTTATTGTAAATGTATACAAGCACTAATTTTTCTTTTGTGTAGAAAATTCAAAATTTCTTTGTATAAATACTTGCCCTAAGATGAGCACACCTGAAATATTAACACTGCTTTCAGAAGAGACAGTGGGCACAGAGTAAAATAGTAAGAGGTATAAAAAAATCATCTTATTTTTAGACTCTTTGGAGGCTTTTTTAATTCCTTCAAACTATGCAATTTGCCGTTATATTACTACTTCATTTTACTACTACCAGCATTTTCTGTAGGAGCCTTTTTACAGTATTAGGCATGAGAGTATTATTTAACTTGTTAATTTTTCATGATAATTGAGATGACTTGTTTTGATAGAAGTGGGTGGCAATTAGGAAAAAGCCACAATGTCAATATTTAACAAAAAATAATAATAATGTATTAGGGGTTATTTTGTTTAATTTTCATTTTGTTTTGTTTTAATTTTCAAATTCTAAAACAATCTTTGGTGTAGAATTTATAACTCTCCTCAAAAAGCCATGCAGCAATTCAGCCACCAGGGGGAGCCCTGAGAACCTTTTTTAAAGTAGTAACTGGGCCAGCCAGATACTGGTTTGGGGCCTAAAAGTGTTCTAATAATGTGGCCAAACCTGTCTTGCTGCACAAAACAGTTCCTCTATCAGAGACTTGCAAAGCAATTGAGTTTTTTCTTACAACAGAAGGTCTCCAAATTAAGATGTGTTTCCATGTTGGTAAATTGGTAAAAATCATTGAATAGGAAAGAAAGTAGCTAATATCAAATAAACTGAAGTGACTATAGCTTTTAAGGCCAAATAAATCAATACAAAATAAAGTAGAGAATGATCATGGTGGCTGTAGGATATGTCCTGGATAATAAAAGAACTATTGACTAAAAACAGTATTTTCTTCAGAGTCTGATGAAATCTCTTCAGAAGTTCCAACCCCTGGAAAGGTTACTGAAATTCCAGTGTGGAATTCAAAATAAAAACAGCATTAACATACAAAGCACTTCATTGAGCTGTACTCTTATGAATTCTGCACTTTGCAGTATACCTCAATAGAAGACAAAAAATTACAGATATATGTTGAAATTAAAATAATTTTTCTTTGTTTAAATTTTTATTTATTGATTTTGAGAAAGAGAGAGAAAAAACATTGATTTGTTGTTCCACCTATTTATGCATTCATTGGTTGACTCCCATATGTACCCTGACCAGGGATCAAATCTGCAACCTTGACATATCAGGATGATCCTCTAACCAACTGAGCTCCCTGGCCAGGGCCACAATAATTTTTTCTTTAGTGCCCTTCTAGTCCAGCACTGATTCTCAGAGAAAGAAAGAAAGAAAATTAAGATGTCATTATATAATAAATTATTTTAATCATCATGTTCTTAACTTACTTGGAGACTGCAATAGCTTTAACTTGTATTTTTCCATCAGGCAGAGTAATAGGCTTCATATACTTAAATGTATTATTTTCACCATAACCAATTCTCTTTAGAAATTCAGGTTTGCTGCCATCCAGGGTGTAATATATGTTGACATCTGGGGTATCTGAAAAACCCAAAACAGAATAACTAGGATTAACTGTAAAGCAACAAATCCCTGAATAATGCCAAAAGGTCAGTTATTTAATGAGATTTTTTATATACTGTAGAAATTAACAATAATTGAGTTCCTTCTCTATGCCGGGCACTCTGCGTTACATGAATAAGCTCGTTTCATCTGTACGACCCTATTAGATAGGCCCCATTTTATATCCACTTTATAGATGAGGTAACTGAGTCCCGGAGAATTTAAGAAATCTATCAAATAACAGCAGAGTTGTGGTTTGACTTCTAAGTTGGATGCATAGCCCATGCTCTTGAACCACTATGCTATTCTGCATCCCCAATAGGGCATTGATACATACGAATAGAGTAGGGGGCTATGTTAAGACTAGAATACCCATGCAGAAAGCAGAAGATAATTTTTCATTTTTTTGCACATTGCTTAAGAAATGATTTTATATTTTATTTGAACTTGGTAAATGACTCATTCTTACACTTCTTAGAAAATTTGTAAAGCTAATAAATGCATATGAATAAAGAGTCAACATTTCAAAACATGATATATAATTAAAGCTCTCCTTCCCACTCCCAACATCCTGGGTGTCCTTTCAAAAATATATTATATCCATACAAGCATATACGTGCATGTCCTTAATTTCCTCACTCTTCTTATACAAAGGTGACATATCATACATGACATGATCATTTCTTCTTTCATTTAACAGTGTATCTTGAATATTTTTCAATATTGGCACATAAAGAGTGAGTTTTTACCCACGATCTCATCCATATCATGTGCTATCAATTTTTCTTTTATTTTTGCCAATATCTTGGATTAAAAAAATATTTTGTAGTTTTAACTCACATTTCTTACATTTTGAGTAAGATTCGTTTATTTCTTCAAAAAATATTTACTAAGTAACTCTTACGTGCCAGATACTGTTCTAGTATCTGGGGATACACCAGTGACCAAAGTCCCTGCTCTAATGGAGCTTCCATTTTAGGAAGAACACACAAACTGTAAAACAAAAAATGATATACAATCTGTTGAATGGTGATTAAATGCAATGGAGTAAATAAAGCAGGGAATAAGATCTGGTCAGCAAGCGGGTAAAACAGGAGGCAGAAGCATATCCTTGCATGTTCAAAAGTCATTTATATTTCCTTTCATACAAAATATCCTTTTATATCCTTTGTCCATTTTTCTATAGGATTATTATTCTTTTTTTTTTTTGCGAAGAGAGTAGTTGTTTATTAAATCTCTGTTGGTTTACTTAATTTAACTGTGGGATCTTGAAGTTGATGAGACATAGTATTTAAATGTTAGATATATTTGTTAGTACAACATTTTTTTAAATTACTTTATTGTTGTTCAATTACAGTTATTTGCATCCTCTCCCCTCCCCTCCTCCCTTCCCCTCCAACCCTACCTCCCCCTCCACCCTCCCTCCTCCCCCTTAGTTCTGTCCAGTGTCCTCTACAGTGATTCCTGAAAACCCTTCTCCCCATTGTCCCCTCCCCCCTCCCCCCTGGCTATTGTTAGACTGTTCTTAATTTCAATGACTCTGGTTATGTTTTGCTTGCTTTCTGCTTTCGTTGATTATGATACAGTCAAAGGTGAGATCATATGGTATTTGTCCCTCACAGCCTGGCTTACTTCACTTAACATAATGCTCTCCAGTTCCATCCATGCTGTTGCAAAGAGTATAAGCTCCTTCTTCCTCTCTGCTGCGTAGAATTCCATTGTGTAAATGTACCATAGTTTCTTGATCCATTCATTTGTAGATGGGCACTTAGGTTGTTTCCAGCACTTGGCTATTGTGAATTGTGCTGCTATGAACATTGGAATGCAAAGGTTCTTTTGAATTGGTTTTTCAGGATTCTTAGGGTATAATCCCAGTAGTGGAATTGCTGGGTCAAAAGGCAGTTCCATTTTCATTTTTCTGAGGAAGTTCCATACTGTTTTCCACAATGGCTGCACCAGTCTGCATTCCCACCAACAGTGCAGTAGGGTTCCCTTTTCTCCACATCCCCTCCAACAGTTATTTGTTGTTTTGTTGATGATGGCCATTCTGACTGGCATGAAGTGGTATCTCATTGTGGTTTTAATTTGCATCTCTCTGATGGTTAATGATGTTGAGCATCTTTTCATATGACTCTGGACCCTCTGTATGTCCTTTTTCAAGAAGTGTCTGTTCATGTCTTTTGCCCATGTTTTAACTGAGTTTTTTGTCTTCCTGGAGTGGAGTCATATGAGTTCTTTATATATTTTGGAGATCAGACCCTTGTCTGAGGTATCATTGGCAAAGATGTTTTCCCATACGGTTGGTTCTCTTTTTATTTTAATACTATTTTCTTTAGCCCCACAGAAGCTCTTTATTTTGATAAGGTCCCATTTGTTTATTCTTTCCTTTATGTCCCTAGCTCTAGGGGACATATCATTGAAGATGTTGCTGCGTGGAATGTCTGAGATTTTCCTACCCATGTTTTTCTCTAGAACTTTTATGGTGTCACGAGTTACATTTAAGTCTTTTATGCACCTTGAATTTATTTTTGTGTATGGTGTAGGTTGGTGCTCGAGTTTCATTTTTTTGCAGGTAGCCATCCAGATTTCCCCACACCATTTGTTGAAGAGGCTATTATTATTCCATTTTATGCTTCTGCCCCCTTTGTCGAAGATTAATTACCCATAGAGACATGGGTTTATTTCTGGGCTCTCTATTCTGTTCCATTGGTCTATCTGTCTGTTTTTATGCCAGTACCAAGCTGTTTGGATTACAGTGGCCTTGTAATATAGTTTGATATCAGGAATTGTGATCCCTCCTGCTTTGCTCTTCTTTCTGAAAATTGCAGCTGATATACGGGGTCGTTTATGGTTCCATGTAAATTTTTGAAGTTTGTTCTATATCCATGAAATATGCCATTGGTACTTTGATAGGGATTGCATTGAATCTATAAATTGCTTTGGGTAGTATGGACATTTTGATGATGTTGATTCTTCCAAACCATGAGCATGTTATATGTTTCCATTTGTTTGTGTCTTCCATGATTTCTCTCTTCAGTGCTGTGTAGTTTTCTGAGTACAGGTCTTTTACCTCCTTGGTGAGGTTTATTCCCAGGTATTTTATTTATTTTTTTGTTGCTATATCAAATGGGATTTTTTTCCTGATTTCTGTTTCTGCTGTTTCACTGTTGGTATACAAAAATGCTTATGATTTCTGGATATTGACTTTATATCCTGCTGTTTTGCCAAATTCAATTATTAGATCGAGTAGCTTTTTGGCGGAGTCTATAGGGTTTTCTAAGTATACTATCATGTTGTCTGCAAACAACGACAGTTTTGTTTCCTCCTCTCCAATTTGGATGCCTTTTATTTCCTTTCCTTGTCTGATTGCTGTGGCCAAAACTTCCAGTACTGTGTTGAACAGAAGTGGTGATAGTGGGCAAACTTGTCTTGTTCCTGATCTTAGTGGGAAAGATTTTAGTGTTTGTCCATTGAGTATAATGTTGGCTGTAGGTTTCTCATATATGGCCTTTATTACGTTAAGAAATGCTCCTTCTATTCCCACTTTGCTAAGTGTCTTGATCATAAATGGATGCTGTACCTTATCGAATGCTTTTTCTGCACGTATTGATATGATCGTGTGATTTTTGTCTTTGCTTTTGTTTATGTGATGTATTACGTTTATTGTTTTGCGAACGCTGTGCCATCCTTGCATCCCTGAGATGAAACCCACTTGGTCATGGTGAATGATCTTTTTGATGTATTGCTGGATGCAGTTTGCTAATATTTTGTTGAGGATTTTAGCGTCAATGTTCATCAGTGATATTGGCCTGAAGTTTTCTTTCTTTGTTGTGTCTTTTTCTGGTTTTGGGATTAGGATGATGCTGACTTCATAAAAAGAACTTGGGAGTCTTCCATCATTTTGGATTTTTTGGAATAGTCTGTGAAGGATAGGTGTTAGTTCTTCCTTAAATGCTTTGTAGAATTCTCCTGTGAAACCATCTGGTCCAGAGCTTTTGTGTGTTGGAAGTTTTTTTGATTACTGCTTTAATTTCATCTGCTGTTATTGGTCGGTTCAGGCTTTGTTTCTTCCTTATTGAGTTTTGGAAGATTATATTTTTCTAAAAATTTGTCCATTTCTCCTAGGTTTTCATATTTCTTGGCATACAGTTCTTCGTAGTAATGACTTACAATCCTTTGTATTTCTGTGGAATCAGTTGTAATATCTCCTCTTTCATTTATGATTGAGTTTATTTGGGTCCTCTCTCTTTTTTTCTTCATGAGCCTGCTTAAAGGCTTGTCTATTTTATCTTTTCAAAGAACCAGCTCCTGGATTCATTGATCCTTAGAATTGTCCTTTTAGTCTCTATGTCATTTAATTCTGATATGATCTTGGTTATTTCCTTCCTTCTACTTGCTCTGGGTTGTCTTTGCTGTTGTTCTTCGAGTTCTTGTAGGCGTAGGGTTAGGTTGTTTGTATAAACTGTTTCTGTTTTTTTTAGGTAGGCCTGTATCGCTATGAACTTCCCTTTCAGGACTGCCTTCGCTGTGTCCCATAAGTTTTGGGTTGTTGTCAGTTCATTTTCATTTGTTTCAAGGAACTTTTTTATTTCTTCCCTAATCTCGTCCTTGACCCATTCACTGTTTAATAGCTCATTGTTTAATGTTGAGTCCCCTCCTATAATTGTGTTGCTATCAATGTCCTTCTTGAAGTCCTCCAAGATTTTCTTTATGTATTTGGGTGCTCCTGTGTTGGGTGCGTATATATTTACAATATTTATGTCTTCTTGGTGGATTCTTCCCTTGAGTATTATAAACTGTCATTCTGGATCTCTCTTTATGGCCCTTTTTTGGAAGTCTATTTTGTCTGATATGAGTATTGCTACCGCAGCTCTTTTTTCTTGTCTGTTTGCTTGGAAAACTAGTTTCCAGCCCTTCACTTTCAGTCTGTATACGTCTTTTGTCCTGAGGTGGGTCTCTTGTAGGCAGCATATGTGTGGGTTGTGCTTTCTTATCCATTCTGCTATTCTATGTCTTTTAATTGAAGCATTAATCCATTTATGTTTAAGGTTATTATTGATAGGTACTTATTCATTGCCATTTTTTTTGTACCTGTGTTCCTCACTCTCTCTCCTTCTCTTCCTTTCCTTAAATCAGTCCCTTTAGTATCTCTTGCAGAGCTGGTTTGGTGGCGGTGTATTCTTTTAGACTTCTTTTGTCTGGGAAGCTCCTTATTTGGCCATCTATCTTGATTGAGAGCCTTGCTGGGTAGAGTAGTCTTGGTTGCAGGCCTCTGGTTCTCATTACTTGGAATATTTGTTGCCATTCCCTTCTGCCTTGGAGTGTTTCCATTGAGAAGTCAGCTGCTAACCTTATTGGGGTTCCCTTGTATGTTACTTCCTGTTTCTGACTCGCTGCCTTTAAGATTCTCTCTTTGTCTTGGAATTTTGCCATTTTAATGATGATGTGTCTTGAAGTGGGCCTGTTAGGGTTCCTTTTGATTGGGACTCTCTGTATTTCCTGGATTTGTGTGGCTTTTTCTCTCATCAGATTAGGGAAGTTTTCCATCATTACTTTTTCGAACAGGTTTTCCATCCCTTGCCGCTCTTCCTCTCCTTCTGGTATCCCTATTATACAAATATTATTACGTCTCATGTTGTCCTGCATGTCCCTTAATACCTCTTCATTCTTTCTGAGCCTCTTTCCCTGTTCTTGCTCTTTTTGGGTGCCTTTTTCAACCTTGTCCTCCAGCTCGCTGATCCGATCCTCTGCCTCATCGAGCCTGCTTTTGATTCCTTCTATTGTGTTCTTCAGTTTAGATATTGTATTCTTCATTTCCTCTTGGCCCTTGTGAATAGTTTCTACTTCCTTTTTCATGTTGACTTAGTTTGCTGTGAGTTCATTATAATTTCCCTGTAGTTTCTGGTAATTTTCTGTGAGCTCATCGAGTTTCTCGAGTTTCTAGAGCTGCCTGATAACATATGCTTTGAACTCAATATCTGATAGTTGGCTTGCCTCTGTTTCATTTATCATTCTTTCTGAGGCTTCCTCCTTTCCTTTCATTTGGGGATTGTTTCTTTGTCTTCCCATTGTTTGTGGGATTCTTCTTGCTAGCCTCTGATTCTTAAATTGATTTGTGAAGTTCTCTGGAGCAGCAAAGTTAATTTTGTGTCACTGTCTCTGTTATTTGGGCTGACTCTTGTCTGGGTCCCACTCTATTCTCTTCACAATTCCAGGTTTTCATGTATCACCTGTGGATAAAGAAGAGAGGGGAAGGGAGAAAAAGAAGAAAAAGAAAGAAAAAAAAGGAAAAAGAAAAATAGAGAAAAAATGATACTAAAATACAATAAAATAAAAAATAAGAAATAAAAAGAAGCGAAAACTAGGAATACTAAATGAAGGGAAGATAGAAGGAATTAAAAAAATATAGAAGGACAGATAGGAAGAATGGTGGGGGAAAACAAACAAAGAAATAAAGAGAAAACAAAAGAAAGAAAGAAAAAAAAACTTCTGTTGGCTGGCTTTAAAAGTGTCCAGTCAGGTCTGCTCCTCTGGTCCTTCTGTCTGCGACAGGCTGGGAAGATATCAGGTTTCCTTTTCTTTCTCCCTGAGCTGCACTCTTAGCTGCCGTCCTGCCTCCAGCAGAGTTGCTAGGAATTCACAGCACCCCTTCTGGGCTGCCTGGCCTCCACAATGAGTCAGAGTTTGTGAGGTCTGTGTCTCCCCTCAGTGGGGCTCGATGGGGCTCCTCTGTTTTTCTCCCACGGAGGGAGTCTGCACCGCAGGTCTCAGATCACAGTGGCTGGGTTGTGTCTCAGGCCCTCCAGGAGTGAGCTCCGCGCCCCTGTATTCGTTGACTGCTTTTGTCTCTGGATTCGGTGCTTGCAAGCCTCCGGCCTGGGTGCCCGGTGGCGCACAAACACCAACTGCCCCCGACTGGCTTCGCAGGGTACGCCTGGTCCCGGAGCTCCTGGCCTCAGATTTCCCATTCAGTTCAATCTCCAATTCTTCCCGCTGGGATCGCCAGTCTCTGCGGATCAGTCCTCACATACGCACCGACCTCTGGCCTGCTGGGGACCAAGCCTCTCCCAACAGACGCACGCACCTGCTTTGGCTACTCACACACCCCAATCCAGCTCCCTCCCCAGGCTCCTGCAACAGACTGGGCAGCTGCCGTGGCTGGATCCGCAGTCTTCCCAGCTCCCCGCTGGGCCCGAGGGACCCCTTTGCTCCGAAGCAGACTCCCTACCGTCTGATCCTTCAACTGTGTGCAATCTTGATCGTCAATCTTCCCACACACTGGAATACAGCTGGGTGATCGCTCCACTCAGAAAATCGGCCAGATATCCCACCAGTGGGTTGGAGGAAGCCGACCCCGCTCCCTCCTACTCTGCCGCCATCTTTCCTCCCAGTCGGATTATTATTCTTTTTGTTACTAAATTTTAGAACCACTTTTAAACACTTAAAATATTAGAGAATTTGGATACCCTATTACTCATATCACCATTTGTCAATAATCATGCAACTTCAGAGTCATGGGCACATATATTAAAATTTGTATTTTGTTTTGAGAATTTTAAAAATAATATTAGTTTTTAAGATAAAGAGAGGCATAGTATAATATAATACATTCTTAGTTGGAACTCTGTCTAGGAAGCACAGGGATCATAATATAAAAATATAAATAATTTTTACACATATCAGTTATTAAAGTATATTGGGATCTCAAAGTCTGTTTCAAACAAGCATTTTTTCATATGTTTTATCTATAAAACTTTCCCTCCTCCTTATATTATACATACATGTGTGTATGCATACATGCATATATAAGTACATATATATACACACTACTGACATTAGTAGGGAGTATATTTACTGCTTTATTTCTGTAATAATAGCTAAGGTTTATTTTGGCATTATTACATGCTAGACCCTGTGTACCTCATATCAACTCATTTAATTCTCCCAATGGCTCTAAATGTTAGATATTATTATCACTATCTTATACTAAGGAAACTGAAACTTGGGAAGGCTAACTTATGTACCGAAAATCACCAGAAGTTGTCAAAGCCAGAATTCAATCTACAATCTGAATGGAGACTCTGTGTTAGTAGGTCAAATTTATTGTCCCAGCAAAAATAATGAGCATCCTGAGAATGTTTGGGGAAGCACTGGGACATCCTACCTTGGCTAAGGTGAGTCCAGGCATTGCTACCATTCTGTACCTATGCAAATGAAAGGGTGATTAAAGCTAACCATTTCAATTTAAATATACCCCACTCTGTAAACTACCAAATGTAACACTGTTGCAAATTTTGGAAGTTTTATAAACTTCCCAAGGTCCTAATTGTAGAAAACATGCAAAGAAGAAAATCAACAACCAGATGAACATAAAGAGTATGGTCGTAGAGGACACATGGACAAAACCAAGGGTGGGGAGTGAGGCAGAGAAGGGAGGTGGGATCGGAGGCGGGAGGGAGAATATGCAGACACCTGTAATTGAACAGCAATAAAGTAAAAAAAAAAAGAGTATGGTCGTGTTATTTTAAACCATTTCAAGTATGTTTGATTCTTACCTGATTTCATTTCCAAGAGTGTATTGTTATCAATTTCGTGGTTGGCTTTTCCAGGGTGAGGCACTCGCAGTGGTATGATCTGAGGGACACACACTGAACCAGCAGTCATTTTCCCTGTTTACACTGAAAAAATGCACATGAAAATAAACTGCAGTATCCACCTATATTTGAACACAAAAGCTGAAGAGAAGCACCACATCTGAATACAGTAAAATTAGTAAAAACTAAAGAGAATACTGTTAATACATCACTTAAAAATATTATTCAATTTTTTTTACCTCAAGTTGTTATTTATTTTCATGAAGGGAAAGAAAAAAGAACCTTTTAGGATAGTGAATATATACTTTACTTTAATACAATAGCTGCCATCAATATACTGGTTCCAGACAGACAAAAGAAAATATAAGGGACTTCCTAAGATGGCGGCATAGGTGAATGAGCCGTGCCGACTCGCACAACCAAACAAGGAAAAAATCAGAAATTTACACAACCAAAAACAGCCAGATCTGACAGAAAATCCAATTGAGAGGAAGTCCGACAACCAAGGAATTAAGGAAGATATATTCATCCAGTCTGGTGAGCCAGGAGGAGCAGGGCGGAGGGAGAGCGCTAGACGACCCCGCAGCGAGCTGGTGAGCAGACGGCAGGTCCGCGGTTGAAGAGGCGGTTCCCGCGGGGCTGCAGCACACTGAGAGAGGGGGGTGCCCGACCAAAGCGCGGCCAGCACCCCGCTCATCCGGACCCAGCGGGGCCGAGACTGGTGGACCAGGCAGGTCCGCATTCCCGGGCAGACGGACCAGGAGAGAAAGCAGTGCGCAACCCATTGGTGCAGATTGAGAGCACCTGCGGGGGTGCAGTCTGCGGTGGGAGTAACTCCCGACCTCATAGGAGAGTTCGCTGGGGAGACCCACGGGGGATTGGAGCTGTGCAGCCCATCCACCAACCCCGGAGCGACCCCTGGAGCCAGCGCAGAGGGGTTCGAATTGCTTGCAGGAGGCGGTGTGGGTGCGAAGAGCTGAGCAGGCTCCATTGTGCCCTCAGGTCCCACCCCCACAGGCTACATCACAGCACAACTACCGTGAGCTTCCCTGCCCAGGTGAACCCCAAGACTCCGCCCTCCTTACAGTAACAGGCGCACCGAGGGAAAAAAAAATGGCCCAAAGAAAGGAACAGATCAAAGCTCCAGAACTAACTGACCAAGAGATAGACAACCTATCAGATGCACAGTTTAAAACCCTAGTAATAAGGATGCTTTCAGAATTTGACGAAAAATTATCGAAATTGCTTGAACAAGTGAGGAGAGATCTGCGGGGAACCAATAGGGATAAGAAGGAAACTGGGACTCAAATCAACAGAATGGACCAGCTGAAAGAAAAAAACATCCAACCAGAAAAGAATGAAGAAACAAGAATTTAAAAAATGGAGGAGGGGCTCAGAAACCTCTAGGACATCTGTAAACGTCCCAACATACGGATCATAGGGCTGCCAGAAGGAGAAGAAGAAATCCAAGGAATTGAAAACTTATTTGAACACATAATGATGGAGAATTTTCCGAAGCTGGTGAAGGAAATAGACTTTCGCGAAGTCCAGGAAGCTCAGAGAGTCCCAAAGAAGTTGGTCCCAAAGAGGAACACACCAAGACACATCATAATTACATTACCCAAGATTAAAAATAAGGAGAGAATCTTAGAAGCAGCAAGAGAAAAGGGGACAGTTACC
>PVJI01029782.1:0-14929 GCA_004026765.1 Micronycteris hirsuta
TTGTTCCTGGCAGCTAAAAACATGTATAATCTTGCTTCTTTTCCAGTATATTTTGGCAAGTGTTGAAGAGCAGCATGTAAGGAGGAGTTTGGACCCGTCTTTCAGTCTAGGTGAAAGGGAGGCATTGTCAAGATCCTACAGCTTATTCATATACACCCGTCACTTTCTGACACTTAAACCCCAAGGCAAGGAAGCAACCAACTTCCCCACAGTTTCTCACCATCTGAGCAGATGGGTGTGATCTTAAGCAGCCAACAGTGCACATATGTTCCTAATGTTGAAAGGAAGATGCTGAGCCAGAAATGACTGCAAAAGCCTGTATCTTCATACCTTCCCTCTCAGGTGGCAGCAGTAAACAGGGCCCTCTGTAGGATTAATTAAATAAAGTGAAAAGCACAGTTGAACATTAAGGGATGAAATGAAGAACAGTGTGAAAGAAAGTCTGATGGTGATTTGATCTCAGTGGGAAATGTTGAAGAAAATTCCCAACAAAATTTTCATTAGAACATCATCAAATTGGTCAGCATGTGTTTCCAACTATGGGTTAGTTACTACAGAAACTGCAAACTATAAAGAGAAAACATGTAACCAAGCCTCAGCCCTACGGATGCAGATATTAAACACAATATGTATTGAGTGTCTGCTTTTCCGCTTGCACATCATGCACAGTACTCATATTATTAAAGGGGCCCTCCGTGATCAAGGAGCCCCCCTCCCAGCACATTTCAACTACTGGTTTCTTCCTTTAGCTTTCAGTGACTGCATTTACTTATCAAAACATAGCACAAATTAGAACATAATTTGAATTAGAATCACTCTTTTAAAACTTATGATCTCTCTTGGCACAGTTTTATATACAGGGTCTGGTAGAAGTAGCACCATTGTGTGTGATTTGTAAGGTACATGAATGTCTTGCATGAGAAGGACAGCAATTTGAACATTTCACCTAAAAGGTCATATGTTGTGCTTGAGTGTGACATTGTGTTACAGAAGTACATGCTTATGATTTTGTAATAAAAGATTTGGTATAGATTACCAGATCATAAAAAAGGGGCAGTATTTGTGAAGACCCTGTATTATCATAATCACCACTGAATATCTGTGCAGGTAGAACACCTCATTACCATTTCTAAATAGTAATGTTTCTATACATTAGTTGACTAAGAATGACACACTTTTCTATTAGGACAAAAAAGCAATTGTTAAAGATTATAATACTCCCACAGGTGACACAATGCAAAGACTCATATTTCAGCTTCATTTTAAAAATTAGAAGCACAGCCATTGCAAAGTCTGTTGCCTATTATTTAGCTAGATGTATCGTACAAATGTATAGTTTTAAATGTTTTTATTTTCTCAATACGGAATACCTCCAATTATGTTGATGCTATCCTCCAAATACTCTTAAAACAACAGATAATTTTGTCTCTATTACATTGAGAAGAGACGTAATGATGGATCCCAGTATTTCAGAAAATAACTCTATGAAAACTAAAACTCAGGGCTAATTAAAACAATATGAATATTAATAATCATAGAATGTGCATACAGTTAGATAAAACAACACAGCTGTACCTGACACTGAACCATGGTCGTTACTGTGACCTCGCTTTTCCATGGTGCAGAAGTGCTGCTGAGAGTCTGGGACTCATTTAGTTCAGGAGAAATACCTGCTGGGGACTTTCACGTCATGGGATAGCAAACTACTGCTGCCCGTTCATCACAGAGCACCTCAGATGACCTATACAAGCTTATGGAAGTACAGTGTAGGGCATCTGAATGTGCCTTTTTGCTCATTTATAGATCAAAGTTGGGAGAAGGTGGAACGATACTGCATCAGGAGTCAGAAAATTAAACTCTGCATTTTTCTCTGGTACTTATTGGACACGTGCTACTCACTTAGCTTCTCAATTTCCATTCTTACTCTTTAAAATGAGAGACAGTAGTACCAACTCTGCCGAGTGAGAAATTGTTGAGAGAATGTGTTTGAAAGGTCTTTGTAAATTCTAATGTATGGCCTCATTGTGCTACATATTGTTATTAACTAAATGTTTGTGTCCTCCCAAACTTCGTACATTGTAATCCTAATGTCCGATGTAATGGTATTAGGAGGTGGGGCTTTGGGGAGGTAAATAGCTCGTGAGAACAGAATCATCAGG
The DNA here is from genome assembly GCA_004026765.1 of Micronycteris hirsuta. NCBI lineage: Eukaryota > Metazoa > Chordata > Mammalia > Chiroptera > Phyllostomidae > Micronycteris > Micronycteris hirsuta. Next base: position 2,160 of record PVJI01029782.1, read on the forward strand.
AGCAGAATTACTGCCCTGGATGGTGCGAATCAGTTGGCTAGAGCATCAACCCATACAACAAAATGTTGGTAGTTCCATTCCCTGTCAGGACACATACCTAGGTTGTGGGTTTGTCCCTGGCCAGGGTGTATATGGGAGGCAACCCATTGATGTTTCTCTCTCACATTGATGTCTCTCTCTTTCTTGCTCTTTCTCTCTCAAATCAATAAACATATTTAAACAAATTTTTAAAAGGACAGGATTACTGCTCTTATAAGGAGAGGCAATATAGAGCTCACCCTCTCTCTCACTCTCTCTTTCTCTCTCTCTCTCACATGAGCAAACCAGGAAGAGGTTCCTCACCAGAACTCAAGCATGCTGGCATCCTGATCTTGGATTTCCCAGCCTCCACTACTATGATAAATAAATGCTTGTAATTTACCTCCACTTAATCTATGATATTCTATTCTAGTTATTCTAGTTTTTGTAGCTCAAGCTGACTAAGACACATCTGGTTGTTATTATGAGACATATTAAGCAGTCAGGCATGATTTTCAAGCATCTATCTGGAGAAACATCTTTGATCCCCTGTATTATTTGCCTAAAAGCCTATGACATTAGCCTTCTAATAATATCATATGAATGGCTATGGTAAGTACTACACTGAACTATGCCAATAAAACCCACTTAGATCCTATTTTAACCTATTACATTGACATTTCTGATAGCCTTTATGAGGTAGTAACTCTTTTAAAACTCTGTTGTCTATTTCATTAACCATTTCAGCTTTGAGAAATTGAATAAATACATGTATGTTGTGGGTAGCAGGATTTAAAGATTTAGGAGGCCACGAAAGGCCACTTCCAGGCCAGATCCAAGAGTAGCAGAAATGACGTTGTACTTGGCGAGTGAATGAAAGCCTCCGTAGGCAGATTTTGTAGGCAGTAATTTCACTAGTGTCAGCACTGTGTGCTTAGAACTGTGTTTTATATAATATCACTGCGCAAAATACCAATGGTAATTAATAAACCGATTGTAAGATGCATCTCTCTTCAAGGAGGCCCTTGACTTTTATAACTGAGAGAAGTCGGGTTAGATGTGGCAATATCATATTCCTCAAGTTACATCAGAACAGCCACCGCGTGCAATTAGAGCATAATGACTTGAGATCTGTTGCTACCCTATGGGGCTGCTAGGCGCTGGAGAGTGTTGGAAGGCTTCATAGCAACATGCATTTCACATCTGCTAGATGTATTCTGCAAGGCAAACACCTTGATAATTTCTCTGTTTTATGGAAATCAGACACTGAAACCTTATTTCCTCACAATTTGGAGCTTTTTTCAAGATATAAACGCTAAATTTGTGTTCTCAAATATCTTAGCTATTCATGGGAAACTGGTTGCTTCACCAGATCCTTCATCTACCTTAGCATTCATGATTGTATAGATGATATTTTTTGTGTGTCATTAGTGTTTAGGTAAGATAAATATATGCCTTGTTTGTGCCATTTATGCACAAGCTTTTATTATTTCTGCTCCTACGTAAACCTGATTTGGTATATGCACTCACACTTCCACATAGTATATTCTAATGCACTGTACAGTAATTTAATTGGATTTATACGCTGAAAATTCACTTTTCTTGGTTCAAACTGGGAAATTAGGGTTGATTGTGTCAACAATCATTTAATCAGTACATTTAATGAATGATCAAACTAACTTTTCATATCTCCGTTTTTACTCTGTATATCCTCTATAATTTATATCCAAAGTGTTACATTTGTCCTGGATATTTTATTTTATAAGGCCAGTGCCACTATATGATTGTTTAAAAATAATATAAAATATCTACTTGGGGGCATATGGGAATAAGTGGGAGGAATAATAATAAAAAAGGGGTTATTGAAATAGTAAAAAGGAGAAGAAGAGAAAGTAAAGATTGAAAGGGCATATAGAGAAAAAGAAGGCATTGCTGACCAGGAAGATGGTTTGAGTTAAAGAAGTGAGAGATGGAGAGGAGGAGGAAGAGCCCTTCCCCTTTCTTTCCAGTTTGAAATAGGCAGTGACCCTGAACAGCTCCATCTAGCAGGGTGCCCTGGCCCGGTCCTCAGGGGTTCCACCTCCCATCCTCCTTCTGGGGCTGAGGAATCCTTCTGCTTTGTCATCACTTTCTGCCACCCTGCTAGGAAAAAAAGCCTGTTTTCATCTGCTTGTGTTGCCATAACAAAATACCATAGATTAGGTGGCTTACACAACGGTAATTTATTTTTTTCATAGATCCATCCAGAGCAAAGCCTCTTTCTATGTTCCATAAAAGGAGGGGAAACTCAACTCCACCATCACAGAAATAGGTCAGAAAAATACACTGCTGTTTTTCTACTTTTCTGTTTCTTACCGATATGGTTAATTATTTAAAATATGGGTTGCCGAAACCATCAAGCAACACAAGGGCGTCTTCCAAAATATAAAGATTTTATATGAAAATACCCCAATTTTTTAAACAAAACTGCCTTGAAATTCAGGATGTTCCTTTGTAGATGACATTCTAGATGCCTTCTTCTGTCGTTGGAGCTACCCTGGTTGCTGGCCACTTATCCTTGTCTACTCCAATAGGTTACCTGTGACTGTGCCTTTGCTGGAGTATTACACTTGTATTAAGAAAGCCACTTTGATGTTTTTGTCTATTGCTTACCTGGCCTTTGAGTCTTCCTTTCCTGGAATCTTTAGATTTGTAGGATGCCCTGTTTTCCCCTTTATGTCCTACTTGGCATCTTGTAGAGGCCCTTGGCTCACTGGTTTCCAGATTTAAGTAGGCTTGTGATTTAGTCTATTTATCTACTTTTTAAAAGCTATTGATAGTATTTTGAAATTTGATGATTTTCTTTTTCTTTATTTTATTTTTATTTTATTTTTAGAGAGAGGGGAAGGGAGGGAGACAGAGAGGGAGAGAAACAGCAATGTATGGTTGCTCCTTACATGGCCCTCACAGGGACCTGGCCTGCAACCCAGGCATGTGCCCTGACTGGGAATCGAACTGGGACCCTTTGATTCCCAGCCCACGCTCAATCCATTGAACTACACCAGCCAAGGCTGATGATTTTCTTTTTAAAAACAACTGACAGTTAATATTATTACTTGAATATGTTCTCTATATTGCCAATAATATCTTTTATGAACTGACCAAACATAGGCATGGATATTCTATTTTTTTGATACACAATTTGCACAGCTTTTTCAAGTATATCTTATTTCTGCCCATGAATAAGGACACCAATGATAGTGACAGGCATTCTGGAGAAGGCCCTTCTCTAATATGTTTTTCGTTTTGACTTAGTCAGGCAGAGAGCTTCCACTGCAGAACCGTGTTTGTAACAGTTATTTCTCAGATTCCATGAAGGATGTTCAGAAAGTCTGACTGGATGGCTGACTCATGAAAATTCTGAGGCACAGGGCTGAATTTTCTCATAAGCAGCTCTAGCAAGAATCCTGGCTAATGCTTTGCAGCCTTCATCAGAACAAGTTTCTTTCAACCTAGTTGTGACACATAGTAATTGCTCATTAACACCATGAACACTTACAGTCTTTCTGTGGCACTGTGTGGGTGACAGGTGACAGGCTTTCTTCCCTTGATACAAGAAACCACAAAGGAATACAGAGCAGTCAACTAAGATTCCATTTAAAAAACATTTTTTCCTTATGAATCATGTTTGTAAAGTCTCTTAAAACTGTCTAGAAGGTTTAGGTTTAAAAGCACTGGGAAGGTCAATAAAATAATTAGTACATACAGATTTTTTTATTATTTACCCAGCATGTGAACTATGCAGTATAATTTCCAATTAAAAATAATGGTACCCAGACACAAGTGGGGTTTAAAATTTGTTTTTTCTCTGTTCATATAAATATAATTTGAAAATATATTTCCCTCTTGTGAAAAAGCCATAGGATGGAAATGTGGAGGTCAGTGGAAAGCAAGGAACAGACACCTACAGCCTATTTGAGGACTGGACTAATGGGTATAGCATTAAGAAACTGATGACCTACCTTCTCAGATAAATCATCTCAAATTAAGGAAAGAAATTCTGTTCTGAGTCTGTTCTTCACCGTAATGTGTTTCTTGTCAAAGTAGCAGGTTTCATTTGTTCCCCTCTTCTGACCTTAGCAGGAGCACAGTACTGATATGAGGCATTTGTTTTAATAACTTGGTAAAAGTTAATGTAGTGTATAATAGACTCGAGCTGGTTTAACCTGAGGAGCGAGTGGACAGAGTATTTGAATTGGAGAGAGAGTTGGTACAAAAAAGGGGACTGTGCTGAGTTGAGATCCAATGACTTTCTTTTAGCCACAGTCTCAGCAATATTTCCTGTTCCATCTTTTGGTTCAAGGGACAGCAGGCCCTGAATACTTCAGGGAGAGAGATGTGGTCACATTTCAAATTTCTATTTGTCACATTTAACCGTTTGTAGCCCTGTCTCTTTTGCATCAAGTAGCCGGAGGTTCTTCCCTAAGGGTTAGCCACAGAGGCCTTTAAATCATTTTAACTTTCTACTTATAATCTCTCAGTCCAGTCTAATTTATATTTTACATTGCAACATAACTCATTTTGTCCTCTTTGGCAAGGCAGTCTGAGGAAAATTGTTGAGTAAGGCATATGGTTCTTTTTATCATTCTTCCTGTCACTGTTCATTCCATCTTCATCCCACCCCCTGCTACCTGATTGTCTCCCTGCTACATGCTGGTTTCTCAGTGAAGGCTACTCACTCTCTTTTGGATGCTTCTTCTACCTACAGCAAATAACTCTGTACCCTTCTTACCAGGCTCTGTCCACGGCTGCATGGCGGCAGTAGGTTTATCAGATGGAGCAACCTCAGCTAAGACAGAGGCAAACTGATTTTCCCCCGTCCCAGGTGATCCAATGCACTGAATGCCTTGACTTGGTAAAAAGCACACATCTCAGAAGGCCCCAGTAAGATGTATGCAATCTGAGAAATTAGTGCTGGTGAGAAATGCATTTTTCCGTCCTATGGGCTTAATCAGTTTCTGCAAATTCTACTCGATAGAGAGAGATCAGCCGGATGCAAGCCAGCCATTCATGGTGAGGACTGAGATGCTTTATAGTGTTGGAAGTGGGGACAACACAAATGATTGTTTGATTGCCAATGCCATTGGACTATTTTCTCTTATTTTCTTTCATCAAAACCTTTACACATCTAAAAGTACGGAAATGGTTCAAGACATATGTTTTATTATTGTTTTTGTTGGAGTAAAAAGAGATAGGTGCAGGTATTTAATTGAACTGCATAATTTAAAGTCACGTTTTTTTTACCTTTATAAAAATAATAATGAATATAATATATATCAAACATGTAATGAAATCTGTTACCTGCTAAATTTTACTGTGATATTTTTACTTTCAGTTCCTACCTCTCTAGTACACACACACACACACACACATATATACACACATACACACACACACTCACATAAGGAAATGTCTCATAGAACAAACCAGAAGGGCACAATCAGAAAACATCCCCAATTTCCCACAAAACAGTTTATTCAAAACCCTCTGTGATACTGGGTAAAATCTTTAGTAGGCTTCTTCCTAATGCAGAGATAATTAGAAGTACTCACAAGAAAATTCATCTCAGAGCGATAGTTTCCAGGAGAAGAATGTTGGGTCCTATGTTTCTTTGTAAGTGTAGCCTCTCCCCCTCCCCAACTCAGGCCTGTTCCACATGGGAAGGCTTCAGTGGGAAGGGTGGCGAAAGTACCGTATTTTTTGGACTATAAGATGCACTGGACCATAAGACGCACCTAAGTGTTAGAGGAGGAAAATAGGAAAAAAAGTTTTGAAGCAAAAAATGTGATAAAATATTTAATAACATAAATAACATAATATTTCACCAATGCGAGCCAGGTAAGCTATATTCGGACTATAAGACACACCCCCATTTTCGTCCCAAATTTGGGGGGGAGTGCATCTTATAGTCCAAAAAATATGGGTCAGTTTGTATCTCTTTGCTCATCTTCACCCTGTGACACTGGCAGCATAGCCCATGCCATGTGTTTCTGTGGCTCTCTCTCTCAGAGTAGCTGGTGTAAGCACAAACACTTTCTAATCTCTGGTGCTTCACACCTCTTAACATCCTATTATCCAAAGGAAATCACATGGAAAAAACCCAATGTCAATGGGACAGAGGATCTTCCCACGGAAATGAGTAGGAGGGAGTAAACATTTCTGAGCACCAATTCTATCTGTCAATGCAGGGTAGCTCCTGCCCTTTCATCCTGGGCCTCAGAATGAAAATATGTGGATCAGAACTGAGCTGAGAGTCCATCCACCCACTTGTACCAGAACTTAAAACTAAACACTCCAGCTGACCCCCAGCTGACCCCCATCTGACAGCCAGCCAGCCTCAAATCTGTGACAACAAATGCTTAGTTTATATGCTACTGATTTTGTAGTTACTTGTTATGTACAAATTGATGTTTGATAATAGCAAAGTCTGTGGCAACCCAGGCCGACATATTCTCATGTAATCCACTTTTTCTACTTTCCAAACACAGCCCTCTGTTCTGTGGTCATAAACTGCTTCATCCAGTATTAGAGTCTTTAGAATTACTCAGAATTAAATCTGTTTTTTTAGTTTTAAGGTTATATATCAAACTTTCTGAGTGGTCCCCCTGAAGTTATCCACATGGTAGACTTGGGGAGAAGGGAGAGAGCCTGTTCTCAGTCTCCATGGAGGGTGCTGGCATTTGTGGGACTCAGATGAAGTGAGTAATCATTCTAAGGATTGCCAAACTGATATTAATCACTCCTTTTGTAGCAGTGTGGGAGTATTTGATATTATGGTTTTAAAGCATCAGTTAGAATTGATATAGAAAGATTCCTATTTTTCTACCCTGATATGTGCAAAAAAGAAATACATAGACACTTACATATATGAAGATCATAGTTTAAATATGACTTTTAGTTTTCTTTTTGTTAAATATATTATGAACATTTTTATCATAAAAATTCTACAACATCATTTCTAAGTAGTATATAATATGTCTTAATTTATGAAACAGTATCCTATTGCATCCATGGGCCATTTCTTTTTATTATTTTTTCTATTATAATCTACACTCGAATGAACATGTCATATTGTAACTTCACAGAATTTCTTGATGCTTTATGTCTATTGAACTAATGCCTTAGTTCTTACAATCTCATCCATCCATTTTCATTTACATTATTCATTACAGCTTGGTGTTTAAAATTCCCACCTCTATCTTTCTATATCTAAAGTAGAGCTTATGATTTTAACTTTTTTCACATATTTGATATCAGTGATGATAGAGCTTAATCTATGTTTTTTCTAAAAGTCTTATTTTTCTTAAGTGAAGTCAATTGAAAGCAAATTGAAAACAATAAAAGAGTTCTCACAATGTATTACACTTGATTGAAACAATCACTTTTCAAGACATATCTATTAATCAAGCGTCCAGTGGGTACTCAGCACCGTTCTTAGGGCAGAGGAGCATAAAGGGGCGTTGTATGATACAGCCCCGGAGAACTAACTTCTTTTCTGGCGCGATGAGTACATCCCGACACAACTGAATAGTGAGGCAGCTGTACAGGGAGCATAGCAGCAGAGGCCACACTGTGCGGTATATGCTCATTAGTTCAGTGTTGTCGCTGAGTACCACGGCGTGGAGGAAAGGGCACGACCTCCACAAAGAGACCCGGATAAGAAGTTTTAGTGATTGCTTTTCCAAGACCAACCTATAAAATGGATGATCTTGGGAAAAACTTACATATTTTTAGGTTCGAGACTTTTGTCACTAAAAAAGGGGGCGAATGATGCCGTTCTACGAGACTCGTGAGCATTTGACCTTGTGCCTCAAAGTGCAAGATCAAAAAAATTGGGGCAGCTATAATTGATGATGAGTCAAAAACTAAATTAGGCCTTTAAGAAAGCACAAAACTGCTATTCAATGGCACTGAAGTGGTCCAATTCCTTCACAGCAGCTGTGTACGTGGGAACCTTGAAACTATTTTTAAAAATTCTCTACTTACCAGAATTGACTTTGGGTTCAGTATATACAAATCATATGCTATTGTGGTTTGGACATTTTTTTCAAGGTGAACATATATAAACAAAAAATGAGGTTTTTTTATTTAGATTTTTTATTTGCTTTGCTATATGTGTTGTACATAAGGCATGACATATCCTTAGATTATTTTCTTTTGGACTGTTTTTTATTAATATTTCTCTGTTCTTTGTAGAGAAAAAGAAATACTCCCTTTATTGGTCATACTAAAATAAGATATGCCTAGGTCTTCCAGCACTTTTATTTTTTAATATCTAAATATAGATTTGACCTTTTTTATTACCTTTTGACCCCCTTCCTCCATTTCTTTCACCTTCTACCCCCTGTGTCTGCCCACCCCTTTGTGTTTTCTGTATGTATGAGTTTGGATATATTTTTTAAGATGGTGCATATAAAAGAGATCACATAGTATTTGTCTTTCTCTGTCTGACTCATTTCACTCAGTATAATGCCCTTAAGATCTATCATGTTGTCACAAATAGCAAGGTTTAATTCTCTTTTTTTATGGCTGAACAATATCTACCTATCTATCTATACCACAATTTCTTTATCTATCTATTGTTAGATACTTAGGTTGTTTCCATATTTTAGTTATTGTAAATATACTACAGTGAACATATGGGTGCATATATTTTTTCTGAATTAGTGTTTTCATTTTCTTTGGATAAATACATGGGGGTGGAATTTCTGGATCATATGATAGTTCTGTTTTTAATTTGAGGAACTTCCGTATGGTTTTATATAGTGACTGCACCAATTTACATTCGCACCAACAGTGCATAGTTTCCTTTTTCTCTTCATTCTTGCCAATACTTGCTATTTCTTGTCTTTTTGATAATAGCCATTCTAACAGGTTTGAGGTGATATCTCATTGTGGTTTTGATTTACATTTCCTTAATGATTAATGATGTTGGGCATCTTTTTATGTACCCATTGTTCAACTGTATGTCTTTTTTAGAAAAGTGTCTATTCAGATATTCTCCTCATTTATTTCATAAAGTTGTTCTTTAAACTGTTGAGTTATATGTAAGTTCACTGAATATTTTGGATATAAGCTCCTTATCAGATGCATGATTTGCAAATATTTTTCTCCCGTTCAGTATGTTGCCTTTTTATTTATTGATGGTTTTCTTTGCTATGCAGAAGCTTTTTAGTTTGATGTTGTCCTACTTGCTGATTTTTGCTTTTGTTCTTTAGCTTTTTGTGTCAGGTTCAAACATCATGACCAAGATCTATGTCAAGGACCTTAGGACCTATGTTTTCTTCGAGGAGTTTTATGATTTCAGGTCTTGCCTTCAAGTCTTTATTCAATTTTGATTTCCCTTTTGTGTGTGGTGTAAGATAGTGATCCAGTTTCATTCTTTTACATGGTTGTCCAGTCTTCCCACACCAGTTATTGAAGAGACTGTCTTCCCCATTGTATCATTTTGACTCCCTTGTTGTAAATTAATTGACCATCTATTCATTTATTTCTGAGCTCTCTGTTCTGTTCCATTGATCTATATGTCTCTTTTTATGACAAGGTTTATTTTTACAGAATAATTTTCATACTATTTCATGAGTGTAAAATTTACCTAAACACAAATCTCCTCATCTTAATGTGTACCAGAGTGCACCTATGCCATCTGCTTCCAATCTGTCCACAAGCTGGGTATACAGAACCATGGTAACTGTAATAACTCCCCAAATGTGTGCATAGATGCTGATCTCCACTGTCAGGCAGTACACGTGAAATTTTTCTAGCGCCCACTGGGTTAGCTCAAATAAGTTCATACAACTTCTAAGATAAATTGCTAACTTTTATATTTTAACAGTAAAAATGTTATATAATTATAGAATTGAGTTTTTTTAGGCCTTCATATTGCAGAACCTTTTTTCTTTCGATTGCTAAGACTGATGTCAAAGAATTAGGTTAGCAAATTTGTTCTCATGGTGCTAAAAATTTCATGCTCATTAATCATGTGGTGCTGTTTTGTATTTTTCAAGGCTAGCAGCATTAAATAAGGCTGTTATTATAAAGACCCTTAATTTGATTATCCAAAGAACATATAAGCATGGCCCATGGACATGGGCAACAGTATGGCGCTTGCCTGAGGGAGGGGAGGAAGGCTGGGTGGAGGTGGGCAAAGGAAGAAAAAGCAGGGACAGCTTTAATAGCATGAATAATAAAATACAATATAAAAATGAAAATAAATAAAGGCCCTTAATCATGTAGGTTTTTTTGTTTATTTATTTCTAATATGTCTGTTATGCTATTTAGCAGGGTTTTTAGCCACTAGAGGGGAGACTAGTCATTTTAGTCATTTTCAGACTGCTCTCTGGACAATAAGAGTGCAACGGAAATTTAATAATATTTATGATGCTACATTACCCATTGAATTTCATACAGTTTCAAATCGTGAGATTTAGAATATCCAATTACATTCATCCTGAATCCACACTCAGAGGCTTATGAGAATTTTGTTATTCTGTAAACTTTTAATCTCACTATCTCTCCGTACTGACTTTTTACAAGAAAGTGATAGGATTAAAATTAAGTCGGTAATCCACCGACAACCACATTTCAAACTTAATTTTGTGTGTAAATTGTTGTGGAAGTTGAGAAATCAATTGAGTACTATTAGAATTTATGCTAGATGTAGCAGAATGTGAAAATGTTAGTATGACTTTAAAAGACATTTTTACAAGTTCAGAAAAAATATTGAATTGATTTTGTATTTCAACAAGGAAGAAGATTGCATGGGGATTTTCATATATTTGGTTCTAGAAGAAGGGGAAGACAAGTCTATGCTTGGTATTGGGGGCTAGATGTAAAAACCATAAGAAAGGTGAACTACAGTATACAACTCTCACTTGCTTGCTGGTATGTTTTCTCTGTTGGGGAGAATAAGCCTCACATTCAAAAGGTTAGAGAGTTTATTGGTAACAGAGAAATGAAGCCAAGTTATTGAAGATAAGGTAAATGTGCATATAATTGCTCAAAATGAGTTCTAGTTTTCCAGACTAGGATAACTGAAATCTAATTTCCTGAAAGAACTTGTAGATGAAAATCACTGAGCTGCCAAAAATGATTAAAGAAAATTACAGAGCAAGATATAAGTAATCTAAGACTGGACACAAATAACTGTTATCATCATTTTTAAAGAAAGTGAAAATAATTTCTATAAACTTTAGACTAGTGAGAATGACAATAATCATAGAAACTTTCCACAATGAATGATTAAAAGAATGGATTATGATTGCTTCATACAAGTAGCTGTAATCAGTGGGAGCCAGAGTAAGTATTTATAGATTTAATTTGAACGTTTCACCTAAATATCATATGGTGTGCCTGAGTGTGATGTTGTTATGTTACAGAATCACATGATTATGATTTTGCAATAAAATATTTTATAATAAAAAGGGGTGTTAGTTGTGCCAGACCCTGTATATATGTATGTGTATGTGAGTATGTGTGTGTATATATATGTAACCAAAAAATGGAATTTATTTATAAAACTTTGTGTGTTTATTCTTACATGTTTAAACTTCAGTCACCTTCAAAGTATTCTCCATTTGATGCAATACACCTATCAAGACTTTTTTCCACTGCTCAAAACAGTTTTTGAACTCTGTTTAGCGCTTCTGCTGTTTTTGATGCCTTTTAGTGCTTCTGCTGTTTTTTGTTTCAGCTCTTTCACATCAGCAAACACATTTCCCTTTGAGGATTTTTTTCATCTGGGGAAACAGAAATAAGTTGCTCCGGGTGAGACTGGGTGAATAGGGAGGGTGGAGCATGAGGGTCATGCCATTTTTGGTCAAAAACTTGGTCAAAACTGCTGAACAGTCAGTGTGATGTGGGCAGGTGTGCTTGTAGATCACCCATCATGAAATAGGCAAATGCATTGAAAGAGTCTTAAAAAAAATGCACTGAAGGGGAATGTATCCTCTCACAACACATCTGGTGCACTGATACAGATGGGCTCCTAGAACACTCACCGACTGGGAGAAGCCTGTACTGCAAGGCACCTGCTCTCCAGAAGATAATTCTGTTTTGGGGGAGTCTCCTCTCATGTGTGTGTGTTGTGTGTATAAAATGAATATATATGTTTATACTTTTATATTGTGGCAGATATAATTTGACTTATAATCAACTTTTCCTTTAACCTTATCTCTTATCTTTTTAGACCATTGAGGCTTGGAAGCGAAATACTTGATCTTTAGGCTCTTTTGCCTTTAGGGGTAGACATTTGGCATATTTCTGACCAATGAGTCAATATAATCCGGAAACTCATATTTCTGAGAGGCAGAAGCAAGGCCTGGAAGGGAGTAGATAGTGATGTATTTCTTCAGTCCAGCACAGTCCCCCCTTCTCTGTCCAACCTTCTCAAACTCTGGCTACGTTTCAGTTGCCTTTTCATCATAGCGTGTGTGTTGTTCATCGTTTTACAAGGTAGTGAAAACAAGTATTCCTGTACTTCATAAAAGGTGGGCAAGGAGACCTAGATGCTCAAGGAGGATATGCATATAATAAAAATAAGAAAATGTCATATTTCTTTGTGGAAACGAATGATACCCTTGTGATTTCATACGCAGAAGTGTCCTTAGAAAATGCAACTTGACATAAGTTGTTTGCCTGAACTCTGTAAGAATTTCGGTTGTCAGAGAGAGGTGGAGAAAGAGAAGGACGAAGAAGTCTCTTTAACAAATGTT
>PVJI01029783.1:0-14926 GCA_004026765.1 Micronycteris hirsuta
GGGGTCGCCGAGCGCTCTCCCTTAGCTCTGCACCTTCTGGCTCACCACACTGGATGAATGTATCTTCTTTAATTCCTTGGTTGTCGGGCTTCCTCTCAATTCGATTTTCTGTCAGATCTGGCTGTTTTTGGTTGGGTAAATTTCTGTTTTTTTCCTTGTTTGGTTGTGCGAGGAGGCACGGCGCATTCACCTATGCTGCCATCTTGCCGGAAGTCCCCTGTAGTTCAATTCTTGACAATTGCTAGTAAATAAAGGAAATATATATTTTTTAACATATGTTCATTTTTCAGGTTTGAATAAGAGAGAGTCTTGGTTAACTAAGCCAGACTTGGGTGAATAATTAGAAATAATTTAGGAGGGGAGGGGAGAGGATGCAAATAACTGAACAAAAATAAAATTAAAAAAAAAAGAAAAAAAAGAAATAATTTGCATATTTTTTGTTTTCTAATTAAGTGCTTCTCCGTAATTAAAATATTTATGTCACTGACTTTCTCAGTTTTCAATTCCTCAGCAGAGATGAGTTTTTCCCGAACATTACTCTGTAGTCACCATGAAAAAAAGTCCACGTGAATCTTCACTCCTCAACAAACCCTAGTTTCTCCTATCAGGTTGGTCTCCTGCCTGTTTCCTAGCCCCGCTGTGCTCAGCCTACCCAGAGGCTTTAAAAAATGTATTTCCATAAACTGGAAGGCCTTCCCCAGTCCTATTTTGCCAACATCCACGAGGCCTTATTCAGGATATCTATACACTCTGATAATTTCCTTCTTCAAGTTCTTCCAGTCAGAATCTTAATATGCATTGTCTTGTTCTCTACACGTCTCTACCAAGTCCTTTTACACAAATGTGAATGGACATTTGTTCTATTCATGACTATCTCATTGTACATATATTATTTCTTGAATTGTACTCTAAGCCACTAGAGAGAAGCTCTGTATCTCAGTTTGAGTATGTTGTATTCTTTCATACCTAGAGGAGAGCTAGTATCTGTGAGAGGTGGTTAATCATTACTTAGACATAGGTTTGGTGGCCACCGGATATTTTCTGGAATAGATTTAAATTAATCTATGGGCAGGTTCACAGGATAATTTAGGTGATTTAATGAGCTTACAAAGTTAAAAATGTCATTAGCAAGCAAGATATTGCTCTGTTAAATTTATAAAAGACTATTTTTAAAGAGTTTTCTTTCTTTTTTTTTTTTTTGCTCAGTCACTGAGTGCTTACTGTATGTGAGGCCTTTTTCTTAGGTGTCCTACCTGTGAGAGTGTATGCAGTGGTGATTACTTTTTTTAAATTATGTTTTAAATTCAGCCTAAGGGGTTAAGATGTAACATACATTGTTAGTACATAAAAAATTTTTCAATTCCCTCAACATTTTTTTATAATTTTTTTATTGTTGTTCAAGCACAGTTGTCTCCATTTTCCTCCCACCACACCCCCATGCCCCACCCATCCCCGCCTCCCACCCTCAATCCTACCCCCCTTCGGCTTTGTCCATGTGTGCTTTATACATGTTCCTTTATGACACTTCCCCTGTTTTCCCCATTATCCCCTCTTCCCGCCTCCCCTCTGGTTACTGTCAGTTTGTTCTTTCAACAAAACAAACAAGCAAGCCAAATATAACCAGAGGCATTGAAATAAACATTTTTATTATACATTTTTAAAAAATTATAAAGCAATGCATGCTTAGAGTAGAAAACTTGGAAATCGTGGGAAATCAGAAGCAAAAAAACAAGAATTCCTCATGATCTCACTGGTTTCCTCATCACTGACATTAGGATGTATCTTGATTCTTACAAAACGTTTTCTATGTGAGGGATGACTCTAGAAATTTTTGAGGCCCAACCTTTTACATTTTGGAGGACTTGCTTTGAGAAAAAAATATACAAAGTTATATATATAAAACTGAGTTCAAAAAAGAATGTCTTTGTAGAAAGGTAAAGAAAATCACAAAATTACAAGTTTTGTAGTTAAAATCTGTCCCGAATGTCACAAAATCCAGAAAAATAACTATTGTTTTCAGTATTTTACTGTATGATACTCCCTCCCTTACATTTTGGGCTGAACACTCAAGGGTTGCTTCTTCATAGGATGATTTTGTAATACCATTTTCTATAAAGAAGCTAGAAAGTTATTTCCATCTTTCTTCTCCTAGAGTTGATCAAAAATCATTTGTTATCATGGATTGTTTAGAAGTCTTTTTTTTTAAGCTTCACACTCCTTATTGGTGTTGCCTCATCTCTAACTCCCTCTGTTACAGATCAGGGAAGGTTGGGTGTTTCTGGCTAAGGGGCCAGCCCTGTTCCCACCAAGGCTGTCTAGTCCGGAGGGGACACAGGTGCCCTTGAGACAAGGTCACAGTGGTCTCTGAACTGGAAACCAGGCAGCAACCCGTTCAGATTTTTCTCCTTGGGACAAAGATAAGATCTGAATGTTGTAGATGATTCTCTAAGGCATGTTCTTTCTCGGCTTGGTGGATGTGAAGGCAGGTGTGGCCAGCGGCAGGCTCTTGAGCCCCCAGATGACCACTGGGGTAGAGAGTATGACCTCTAGTCTGAAGCAGTGGCTGAAAGTTCTTTGTAATTGGAAGCAGACATGCTTGACCTTGGAGGGAGGGGCTGGTGCCAAGGGAGGCCGGGGGCTGAAGTGTGGTGGCTTTGTAAACCACCCTTCTTCTTGATATATATTTAAACAAAATAGTACTTAAGTGACCATGTAGCAATGGATGGTGACTTTTTCCCATGCTAACAAATATTTTTCTAGAACATGATATTTCACAGATGCTCAGTAACTATTACCTAACAAAACATACCATGGTTTTCTTAGCCAATCTTTTATTGCCAGACACTTAGGTTCATTCTAATTTGTTAAGATTGCAAACAATGTTGCATCAACATTTTTAGGCACATGTCTGACACCAGGGTAATTTTTTTCTTAGAATGAATTTTTGGCAGTGGCAATTTAGGTAAAAGGGTGTATCAATGTTTGAAAGGCTTTCGTATTTATAGTAAACCTTGACATATTGTCACTCTATAGAAATATTGAAACAATGTTAGGTTAAGAAAGGACATAATGGTGGGCGAGGAAGGACTTCACATTTCTTGAATGAAAAGCACTATTAATCAAGACCGTTAGTCCCTAGAGGGAGCCATTAAGGACACGTGGACTGTTTTGAGATATGCACACGCACAGAGGTGCCCACCCAACGCATCTGTCAGAATAAGCCCGCACAGCCGCAGGCCCTGTGAACAACCCCCCAGAAGCTCTTTACCGATACCAAAAGTCTGTGGGCTGTCATTCAGTCTTGCTCCGTGGGCAGTGCGGGTGATGTACGATCTGACACTGAAAGAAATTTAAGATGGAAAATCTTAAAGGTTTGGGTGTCTTTTGGGAGGCTGAGAGAATGTGTGCAATAGAAGTTCTAGCCCCTTTCATAGTCAGTGTCTGTAACGCGGTGCTAATGGCCTCGGGTTTGGACGGACGGTAACGGCCGGGAGTTGCTGGTCAGGCATCAATGTATTACCATGGTTTTATGCCAGTAAATCTGATGGTGTGATTATTTCCTATCCTACTGCATTTACTATAAAATATGAGGGAACAAGGGCATACAGTGTAATAAAAACTATAGAACACTGGCCCTGGCTGGTGTGGCTCAGTGGATTGTGTGTGAGCCTGCGAACCAAAGGGTCGCTGGTTTGATTCCCAGTCAGGGCACATGCCTGGGTTGGGGGCCAGGTCCCCAGCACGGGGTGTGTGAGAAGCAACCACACATTGGTGTTTCTCACCTTCTCTTTCTCCCTCCCTTACCCTCTCTCTCTTAAAAGCAAACAAACAAACAAAAAACTATACAATACTATTACTGAAATCTACAGATTAGGAAAAATAAAGAACAAAAGAGCTGTTCCATATTGCTAAGCAATTAAACCAGTTAGTCTTTAATAATGACTAGAATTTCTACATGATATACAGAAAGGATTTAATTTATTAAAAAATGAATGGTTGTAGATATTTAACATCTCTTATGAAGTCCACAACTTAAAATTTATTAAAGTCTTAGTGTCTAGAGAAGGTACTTTAGTGTGATGTGTTATAAATAACTCAAAGAAATTTAATCAAATGTTTCATTTCAGATTCCATGAAAACAAGAAATGACTTCTTTTAGTAACTGCCTCATGTGTCTTTTCTAGGAAATGCAAAGTGAAAAACTGCAAACATAAGGTACTGGCTGAAGGTAGACGGGGTGACATTGAACTGGAAGAAAGGAAAGGAGGAAGCAGCACATGACATTTGCTGCATTTGGGGTCTTACAGCCTGGGGTGCACACGAGACACTGTTACGAAAACCAGGCAAACACGTCTCTGGCCACCTTCCCTGAGGAAGGGGCCATCTCCATAGGTCCTGTCCCCTTCCAGCTATAATGTGGCTGTGTTTGCTTTCTTGGGATTCAAATCACACAAAGGAGCCCTGCTATAATGGGATCTGGAAGCACAGCACTCTGGCTGAACAGCTGTCCACAAATGCCCTCATCCCAGCCTCTATAGTACAAGAGGCCACCTGAGAAGGCAGTGGAGTTGGTTTCGAGCAGACCCTTTTGCCAGATTGGGCACAAGGTGATTTAACTTTTCTGTGCACGGAACATGCATCAACTTCGAGGTTAGAGGTTGATGTGCAATGTATTGAATTTATGAACCAATCTAATTCGATCATCTTTGGGGGTGCCTACCAGGAGCTTCAGGATTCACCAAGAAAAATAAACGACTTTTTTATAAAATGAGGAGACAAGTCCACAAATTAGTGTAGAATGTTATGACTGATATAAGAGAGGAAGCAGGAAGTACTCTGTAAAATGAAAAAGACGGAAACATTGTTTTTTTTTTTTGGTAAATATTTGAAAGGCATCATGTAGGAGGTGGCATTTTAGATGTGCTATAGAGGTTCTATAGAAACACAGGGGAGTAGTGAGCATAATGCCAGAAAATGCATGCATGGTAAGAGGAAAGCACTTAATTTATTATGTGAGCAACAGAGGTGGTGGTGGAGTGAAGAGTGATGGGAGATGGTCACTGAGATTTTGAGCAGTGAGCCCTCGCTGATGTAGCTCAGTGGATTGAGCGCGGGCTGGGAACCAGAGGGTCCCGGTTCGATTCCCAGTCAGGGCACACGCCTGGGTTGCGGGCCAGGTCCCCAGTGAGGGCCATGTGAGAGGCAGCCATACATTGCTGTTTCTCTCCCTCTGTCTCCCTCCCTTCCCCTCTCTCTAAAATAAATAAATAAAATCTTAAAAAAAAAGATTTTGAGCAGTGGAATGACATGATCAGAATCTAAACAGAGTTAGAGTTAGAATCCTCTGGTGTGAGCATCTTGGATTGCTTGGAGTAGAGAGAGGCAAAACCAGAGGCACGCCAGCAAAGGGGCACGGCAGTGTGTACACGTTCTGGATTCCGTCGTAAGCAAGAAACATCTCTCATTAGCTCAGGCTAAAGGGCAATGGACTGGAAAGAACGATGGCTGGAGAAAAAAGCACAGAGAATAGAATCCAGAGGAGGGAGGGGAGCTGGAACCGTTGCCAAGATGACCCTGTGTGGACAGCCTGATTAGTTAGAATCCTGCTGCTGGCCCTTGTTGGCGGATATGTTCCTGGCCCATTGACGATTTTACTGTTGTGTATACTTTCGAAAGTGTTCCTACATGTTCATACCACTGTAAGTTTCATGGCCCAGGTAGGAGACTCTGACTGGCTGAGACTGTGTCCTCAGGTGCTGGGCCTGGCAGGAAGAGGTGCTTGTACTGTGGCTTCCAGAACAGGAGGTGGGGTACTGCACCTCCTCAGTCCTACACACACAGAAGAAAGGGGTTGACTACGGGGAGGACAAAAAGAGAAAAAGTTAATGTTCACTGGATTCTACTTCTCTGGCTGCTTACGGGATATATCCTTCCCCTGCACTTACACTGAAAAAGAAAAATAAGTAATATTGCTCAAAACAACCAAGAAGCTATTTACTTTCTCTTCAGTGGGAAATAACTCAGAGCCTTGTCACATTTTACATCTGGTTCAATACTTCTGAGAAATGCCCATATTCCTTCTAGATGAATATCCTATCTCCGAACTAATTGGTTAAGTTGACCAGCACCAGTAAAACTTGTTTATGACAATGGGATAAAGGGAGAAGAAAAAAGGGGAAAATTTGTGCACCTGTTTGAGTGGCTGCAGTTTAAATTTATGACTTGTTTTTTCCATAATCCTTTTGTTAATTCTTTGCCTCAGGTGTTTGGGGGTCAGGGTGATCCTAACCTCATCTTTAAAAAAAAATTCTATATTCAAAATGCCTATTACCATGCCTGGTGCAGAGTAAGCTAATTAATTAACATTTCACCTGGATCTGACTGCACAAAGGGGATTCTCCAAATGGTGATCTCAGTTCCATCCATACTGGCCTCCTGCCCTCCAGGGAGCATCGGCCTGCGCATTCTTTTCAGTGGTCAGAAATAATCACAAGCATTGCAACATCCTTTTCATCATTGTTACCCATTTTCAGGAGATGCCTGAAATTGTCGGCTCCCATTCAGTGGAATCCTTCATGATGTTGCACTGATTTTCTTGTTTCAGAGTGTCACTGCATCCAGTGCAGCAGCATCCAACTCTGCAACATCGAGTCCTTGTGTGCCCTGTACCCCGGGCTCCGAGGCTCGTTCCAGAGCGTCTGCTGCCTGCATGTGTGGAACATGATAAAACCAGGGCATTTCCTGGGTGCCGGCTTATAGCCTTGCTCCTTTGACTGGAATGGGGACTTAGTGTTCACAAGAAATGTTTGGTATATTCTTACCAGGAGGATTACTTAGGTGGTTCTCAAGGCTGGTTGTTCTGTGCTGTAGTTGATTTTGATGAGGTTGCGGGAGGAGGCGAGCACAGTGTTCAGCGACTCCGCCATCCTGACCGGAAGTCCCGGTGAGGGTTGAAGAATGCCGGCAGAGCACCAGGAGTAAGCTGGCTGGGAGGCGTAAGTTACCCGTTCAGGCAACTTCCTGTATCTTCCAGACTTGCCAGGGCCAAGTTCCCTGTGTATCTTCTGCACTTGAAGATGGATATGCCAGAATTTGTGCCACCCAAGTCATATATGCAACTTAGATCCCGTGGTCACCTGTATCCTATTGTAAGCCATTCACTCTGAACCTGGCCTTAATAGCTGGCCATGAACTTCTACAGGGGGCCTTCCATTAGAACCCAAGGGGCCTCCTCTCTGATTCTCCTCGAGGGGTTTGTAACAGTCTCCATACAACACCCTGATTACCTGAGACCCCTTGAATTCTCCAACGTCTTTGGGTCATAAGGTTGAGGGCAGAACGCCTGGCCCTGCTGCCTACCCAGCTGGACAGCATTATCTTGCCATTGGCCTCACTCAAAGTCAGTGGCTGTCAGGTCGCTTGGTAAATGTATCAGACCATCTCCCCAAATGTGACTTATTTTGCCTTCTGTATATGAAGAGACACACAGTATACCATGCCTACTTTCTTACTGGTGAGGTGAGGAACCTGTCTTTTCCTTTAGAGGGGATGGCCGACACACCTAAAACCACTGATCCCTGGCTTGGCCTCTTCACTGAGTTACCAGGCCTCCTTAATCCTTGTGGATCCGCCCCTGCTCTCTAGCACCTATATCTCTTTCTAAGGCATTGAGAGCACCAGCTGCTTCCTTCTCTCCAGGTCCTGCCAGCGTGAGATGATGTTATCAAAGCAGCCACCCAACATAATGGTAAGGTGGCTGATGTTCTGTAGACTAAACCATGGCACAGATCAGAGGGTCATCTAACCCTGGGGCGAGAATGTTAAGGTGCACTGCTCTCTTGCCAAGTGACACACATTGACTTCTGCCATGGTCTCTACCTTGCGATACAGCAGAAGTCCTTGCCAGACTAAGATCTGCACTCCTGGTGCCAGACCACTGTGGCTTTGCTCCTGGAAAGGGACAACTTCCAAAACAAGTCCTCTGTTTTGTCTTGTGAGTTAGCTCCTCAGACTCCACTTCTGTTTGCAAGACCTGTCTACATTCCGCACTTGCCACGCTGTAAGAGTTAAATGGGGTGTATTGGGTCACCACGCCTACTTCTTTTAAGTTGTTGATGATGGCATTTTCTCTACAGCACCCCCCAGGGAAGTGGTTAGCTCTTAGTTCTTTAAGTTTGGGATTTACCATTTTGTTTTGGTGAGGAGTACGGAGAGGAACAGACTTCTCCTTCTCTTTCTTCCATCTTACCCTTTATTGTCATGGCTAGTGAGCTGGTATAGGAAGCTTCCTGTTCCTGAAGAGGTCCATTTCGGCTCTTGGCTCAGGAATTGGTGGGCCAGGGCGGGGGGGGGACCTTAAAATATGTTGGAAGCTTTACTGAGATTACCATGTCTGGACTCTGTTACAATGTCTGGACTCCATTCATTGTTTGGTTGACACATCAGGCCTTTGTTTATTAGGTTTGGAACATTTTTCCTTAAAAAAATCAAGTAGTATCTCAGTGAGCTACCCATACAATCTGTCTTTTGGACCCCCTGGTCACTGCCAAAGAGCTGGATCATTCGATTGCTTGATACCTACTAGGAAAGCCACCCTATTTGGTAGCTGGAGGTGAAGGTGTTTACTACTCCAAGATCCTTCAAATCCAAATAAAATCAGAAAGCCCATTTCAGTATAGTATCTTGCAATGGAATCTCTAACTTAAATGCAGATCAATTTTTTCATAGATACTGCCACTGTCCTCAAGGGACTTCTTGAAGGGAGTGCCTTCCGGATCAGTTTGGGGCACACAGTCTGTAAGAGAAAGTCAGCACAGGTCATATGATAAGTACTCTTCAGCATTCCTGTCTTCCAAAGTCTTCGAATCCATTCACTATATTACAGTGAGGAATTCCCGGCATTTCAGCTTTGTTCAGTGTGGTCAGACACGGAATCGAGATTTCTGTGAACCAGCTGAGCCCACTGTCAGAATCACTCCCGGCTATTGACTGCGCAAGGACAACCAACCCAGAACTTCTGCTGACTGTGCTTGTGTTGATAAATTCAGCCCCAGTATTAAGCAGCATTCTTTTCTTCCTTGGCCAAATACCTCAAAATACAGTCTTGCACAGATTCCCTAGAGTTTGGCCAACATAAACAAGCAACACTTTGAATTGTTTTTGGTGTATTATCATTATTTGGGGGCTTGATTCTTTTGTTGGCCCCTTGGGGCATGTTTGCATCTGACTGTGGTTATAGGACTGACAATAATATGGTGTGTGTGTGTGTGTGTGTGTGTGTGTGTGTGTCTGCCTGTAACTCACACGCTTGCTGGGGGTGGAGTGTGAGGAGTCAGCCTCACCTTTACAGGTAATTCTCGGAAGCAAGGAAGATACTGTAAAAATTTATTCCATGTATGAAGATCCAATTTGAGTTTGCAGATAAATATGTAAACTGTAGAGACATAATGACCATTCAGAAAGCATTGCCAAATTGTTGAAATCTAATTTCCCAAGGGACTCATTATCATAACATCTCTTTTCCAGACTAAAATGGATTTCCCCAGGTCAAAGGTATTAGATTTGACTGAGGTAGAACTGGTCTCTTACTTTCAAAGTCAAAATCAAGACCCGAATAATTCCACCGAGACCTTGCCTCGAATTGGATAGTCCTTGGGATGAAACGTATTCCCTTCTGTTCTCTATAACCACGGTGCTTTTCTTCCTTCCCGCCCTCCTTCCTGATGATGATCGATGTTTCTCTCTCACATCGATGTTTGTCTCCTTTTTTTTCTCACTCCTTTCCCCTCTCTCTAAAAATAAAATAAATTAAAAAATCTTTAAAAGAATTCAGGCACTGAGTAGTATTCCACCGTGTAAATGTACCAGAGCTTTTTTTATCCACTTAGCTACGGATGGGCACTTGGGTTGTTTCCAGATCTTGGCTATTGTAAATAACACTGCAATGAACATAGAGGCGCATATATTCTTTTGAGGTAGTGTTTTGAGTTTCATTGGATATTATTCCCAGAAGTGGGATCACTGGGTCAAGAGGTAATGCCATTTTTTTTAATTAATTTTTTTTATCCTTACCTGAGGACATTTTTTTTCATTGCTTTTAGAGAAAGAGAGAAGGGGAGAGGTAGGGAGAGAGAGAAACATTGATGCAAGAGAAAAACATTGACTAGTTGCCTCCTGTACGTGCCTAGACCAGGGATCATACATATATGGACCAGGAATTGAACTTGCAACCTAGGTATGTGCCCTGACTGGGAATCAAACCTGCAGCCTTTTGTTTATGGGGCAACACTCCAAGCAACACCAGCCAGGGTAGTACTTCCATTTTTAATTTTTTGAGGAAACTCCCCATACTGTTTTCCACAATGGCTGCATGATGTTTTATTGAGTTGTACACCTAAAACCTGCATGGTTTTATTAACAATGTGACCCCAATAAATTCAATAAAAATAAACAAAATAATGAAAATGTAAAAAAAGATTTCTTCCAAGATATGACTGGGTGGGTAACATAAGATGCAACATACAGATGATGTATTATAGAATCGTGCACTTGAAACCTATATAATTTTATTAACCAATGTCACCCCAATACATTTGATTAAAAAAGATTCCTTTCAAAAGAAAAATTCAGACGTGAATACATCCTATCCAAGTTTTTACCAAATAGAGTTTCTTTCCCCAAATATAATATGCACTCACTTGCCTGCGGATCTGTGGAAATTTGCAGCAAAGCCAAGTTCTTTTGATTCCTGTTGAGATTCTCACTCTGCCAAGTTGCTGCTCCCACTTCTGACCTGGGACGGATTCTGCTTGGGAGAATGTTATTTACTTAAGAAAGAACAAAGTAGCCACGGGAGTTTAGATTTTTACATATTATTTCTTTGTTCTCATAAGACATGATTAAAACAATTATAAAATATTGTGGAAGGAAAGACAACTCTAATTTCACCTTGAATTTTACCTCCTCGCCAGAGCAGAGACGGAGCAATGTCTCCATTCTCTCTGGGGTCCCCGTCATTTCTGAGTGAGTCAGGACATGCTTAGGGTCTTCGGCTGGGGCAGCACACTTTTCTTGGGTACTTAGTGAGCTTTTCATCTATTTGATTCCAATCAAGTTCATGTACCAATAACCATACCACAGCTTCTTGCTAGACTTCTATACTTTTATACCTCTCTCTGCATGTCTATATCTGTATCATCTATGTCTACATCTTTCTGCTCCCCTGGCTTTTCTCTCTTGACTAACTTGCTAATCTTCAAACATTTATTATTTTTTCTAGTGCTACATTCCAAGGAGGGTTAGCAGTAGGCTCTGACCAGCCTTTCATCTCCCTCCTCCCACCCCTATGAAAAGGCCCTGAGTTAACCATGACTCCCAGGTACTCCAATCCATTCAGAGATTTAAGCAATGGGTATGACTCTTTGGACTTGACCCTTGCTTTAAGGCTGGGTTTTAATCAGCTTTGTTACTCAAAGCCTTTCTAAATTTTCCGTGTTCCTGGTAGGGGCTCTCGGAACTCATGGACTCTGTTACCTTCCTTTCTTGCTTTCCCTCTGGGCCAATTAGTGTCTGAGCCCCCCTATTCCCCAGACCTGGTCAGTGCAACGCCAGCCGAGGCACACAGGATCAACAGTGTGTTTCCTCACTGCTTCCCCTGGAGGGACAAGTCCAGCTGGTGTGCGATCTGCTCCCCAAGTGACCACGTGTGACGGTTTTTTACTAGTTTTGGCCGCCACATCACACCAATCACCTCCTCTCCAGCCTCCGTTAGCAGGGTTCTGGCTGTTTGCCACTGGACCACCAAGTCTGCGTTTTCATTACGACAGCGCTCCAAGGGGAGGTACCCGTTTTTACATCCCTCTGAACTACTCGGTTCTGGTAGCAACAAACAGCTTTCAAATCTCCGATGACCTTACATGGGGAAACTTTACCTCTTGTTCATGACGTTCGAAGAGGGTTGGCTCAGCATAGTGACTCAGAGCGTCAGAGCGGCGGAGAGTCGCCTGCGCACAGCCTGGGGTGGTTGCTAGGCAGGATAAAGGGGATGTGCAGGGTCACGTGCTGAAATGAGACGCAGTCGTGCCGCTCACATTTCGTCCATCACGTAGTCAGGCCTAAGTCCACTTTGGGAGTCCTAATCCCCGGTACCTATGAACACGGCCTTATTTGGAAGGAGGGTCTTTACCAAGATAATCAAATAAAAATGCAGTCCTCAGGGTGGGCCCTCACCCAGAATGCCTGATGTCCTTCTACACAGGGAAAACGTGGGCAGACACAAACATGCATGGAGAGAGAGGGTGTGAAAACACGGGGAGAATGTGATCTATCACCCACGGGCTGCCTGGGGGTGCCAGAGCTAGGACAGAGCTGGGACAGAGCTCCCTCGGGCCCTCCGAAGGCACGAACCTCGCTGACACCTGGAGTTTGGACTTTGAGCCTCCAGAACTGTGGGGGAATAACTATCTGCTTCTTAAGTCGCTCAGTTTTTGGTACAATAGCCCTGGCAACTAGGACACCAACTATGTACCCAGAAGAAGGAGATAGTTGGCATGTTTATGAACAGCTCTGATCCCTATTGCAATGTCTTTATTTATGTAAAATACACATCATTTTACTAGTTTCTCATCCCAGTTTATAGAAAAATCTCTTCACTTGACATTATTTATCTTTGTGTTTTTATACTGATATCTACTTTCATGATTAAAGTGCTGCATCATATAATTTAAAGCCTTTAATTTAGAATTTTCATGCTGTTAGCAAGTAGTATGAGTTGCACAATCAAAAATTAAAGAGACCATAAAATTTTCAGTTAACATCAATTTTTAATAAATCAATAAATACGAGGTACCTGAAGTGTAAACACATTATACAGGGTTGCCAGAAATGTACCTGATGCCAAGTGTTTAGCAAGTCAGCGATTATTGCCAGAATACGACTGAGTTTATTACCATCTAGACACAGCATGTGCCAATCTGTTCTGTTACTAGGCCTTCTCAGAGATGCTAAAAAAAATTAGGGCTAAAAAATTCCATCTCTAACTATTCCAAAGAACATTTAATTTTTATCCCTCGATTTAGAGATAAATAAAGCAAGCCCTGCTTTTCTAGGGAACGGTCATGAAAAAAAAAATCCAAATGAAATTTGTTCTTATTCTCAATACCTGGTGTTGCTTGAGAAGGAAATCCTTTGATCTTGAACTCCTGCTTAGAATATGTATCCTTGTAAGGGATGTTGTACCACTCACTGGAACACGTCCTTCTCTCCCACTCCAGCGTTAAATTATGCACGACTCACTGGTGTATATAAATATTTCCTTCTAGTTGGAACCTCACTTGCAGATGGTAGAATGTCATAAACATAAGTTAAAAAAACAGTAACAGGCTCAGAACACTCAAGGTGTATGAATGTCACACATGTATGAAAAATGCATGAGATTCCTTCACAGAGCAAGGAGGCCACTTTCATTTTTTATCCGCATCTCATCCCAAGAAAAGTGAACAAACTGGCAGAACAAAATAACATTTTCTTGAGGCTACCCTTTATGTTTTCAGGGTCAAATTAAAGAAATTCTTATTAGGTGCCCTGAAATTTGGCTAGTATGCTAAGACCCTGTCTGTACCGAGCCCAATTTAATAAACTTAAAAAAATGTCAGTAGGTGGCAAACAAGGCTCTTAACTCTTATTTTTGCAATGTGTGTGCAATTCTGACTGTATTTCCTAAAGCCCCAGATGTGGAAAAGTCCGAGCTCTGGAACTGCCCTGCAAAATCAGCTTTGTGATTTGAGGCTTTTTGTCAGTGTCAACCAACCCCTTTGCCACCCCAGCCATCACGGCCCAATTGTTTACTGAGCAGTCACTACCCGCCGGGCACTGGGCCGAGGGCTTTACGTGCATCAGGTCACATAGTCTGCACGGGAGCTGGATTAAGTAGGTATCGTTATCCCCATTTTACAGACTAAAAACTGCATTTCAGAAAGATTTTATTCAAGAGTACCTCTAGCTAGTGAGTCCCTGAAGGTGGACATGAATCCGCTTGCTGTCTCAATCTCTTGACCGTTATTCCAGTAATTTCCAATAATTATTCATGCAATAGCACTCAGGGAAAGTGACAATATTTCTATGAAGACTGGGAAAACTCAAGGGGGAATTGGGAGGACACATACTGGAACTTGGTGAAAAAAATTATTACACTTTGCCTATGTTATGTATTACTATTACAAAAATAAAAACAAAGCATGGAGGAAAATATGAAACTTCTGCTTTTTACAGAACTTATAAATAAAATCTTGTCAGAGTTTAAATAAGAGACGTGAAATCACTTTCATGACCATGAACTTTTGGTATCAGCTTTGCTTCAGATTGTTGATATCTATCATCACGTAGCAACTTTTTACAAACAGGTGAAAAAGACCTGAATTCCTTTTCGTGGCCATTTATAATAGATGAATTGTATTTAATAAATCTAAGGATTCCTTTTATAATGTTGAAATAATCAATGGTAAATTTCGATGTGAAAATGGAAGGGTTCTGAATCCAATCGTTTTCCAGTCAGGTCCTGTGGAGTAATGATAAAGCTTTGCTTTTTCCCGGAGCTGTGTCTGCAGCAGGCTCGTCCCCTCAACTCCACTTGCATTAACGGTGCGGGTGGGGGCTTCGAGCCGGAGATCTTCCATTCTAAAGGGGTCATTGAGTACTGTGTTGAGAATATACCGCATGGAGGCAAAAGTGGAAGGAGAGAGAATGAGTACAGTGTTTTAATGAAATTAAAAAGTAGAGAGATTAAAGACAATAGATTCTGGCTTAGAGAATTGAAGTCACTTGCACAAGTTCTGAGAAAACGAACTTGGATTTGAACCTACCTGACTCACATTCATCCATCAGATAACACTGTATGCGTCAGTGTTGGGATCCCGGCATCAGCAAAACC